>CAUJRU010001281.1:0-172665 GCA_963277665.1 Viscum album | reverse complement strand
TTATTTATTTATTGTAGGTTATGATATGATAAGGCATTTATCATACACATTTACTTCCATGCATTATGATATGATATTAATGAACCCATATCTTCGTTAAGGGTCATGATATAATAAATGTTTTATTATCTTGTGGAATATGTATATATGGGATTATTATATCTATAGTGTGAACTATATATTTCTCTAATTCATTGAGTGATGATAAATGTTCTATGATCTAAAATGGTATATATATGGTCATCCCATGACTATAATAAATGGTTACACATGAGGACATTCATAGATCACAATAAGAGGGTACATAGGAAGTCATCCCAATCTAGTAATAAGAGTGTACATGGGAGGTCATCCTAATCATAAATAACAGGTTATATGATAGGGAATCCAAGTCCCTAAGCTGGTACATGGGTGATTAGACAAATTCTAACTTATTATGGATATCTTGGGAGGTACCCTTGACCTATGAATTTCTAAACTCATGTTTATAACACAAATCTATTTAATAGGAAAATTTTATACTATCATGACTCATGTTTGTTGATTTCATTAGGATTCATGTATTATTAACTTCCATTATTTATTCGTTTCATTATTCTGATCTTTAATATAAAGGGTTTCATATTTTAATGTTATTCTCTTTTTCTCATACCATTATGTTAATTTTATTCTTATATATCTCCTTTATTTGACATTACTGAGCATTTGAGCTCACCCTTTATTTATTTTTCTTTCCCTATGATTGGAATAAATGGTTTAGGTAGGATAACTATATTGGAATATATTCATGGGAAAAAAATTATATTTCACTAAGTTAAATGTTAATGTTATCAATTTCCAATTACACAATACTATAATTTTCCTTAGGTAGTTACATTTTTAATATGCTAAATATTCTTATAAAATGGTGTAATACCCTTGTAAGACAATCTAGGGTCCATATAGTTGGTATCAAAGGAAATATTCATTACATACCTGGTAATTAGGATGATAAAATAGTTTTAAGTTACTAAAGATAATTCTATATATATGTCTAGGGATGTATATAATGAAAAGTCAAAGGTTGTTTCAATTTATAAGAAAATGTACTGGAATTTTGGTAAATTATTGAGAAAGTGGCTTCTAAGAAATACATCCCTCATTAGATAATACAAGTTGATGTGGATCCAGAATTTATGTATCTAGGATTAATAATCCTTAAATCATTGTATTTAACAAGGCTCAATTAGTAACTAGTGATAAACCGGGCCTTGATACATAACATGTTTAATAGTTCGCGAGGATATTCTTTTGAAATTCAAAAACTCATTGTGAGACACCGTAAAGGATTTAAATAGAATATATCTAAGAGTAATCCTTGATAAACCTTCTATTTTATATATTAAATAAGAAATCACTATGATTTCAATATCTTATATGTTAATTTTTGGGAATATGAGGTTATCCATAGTGATTAGTGTTTCCCACACACTGATTTTGGTTCTAGTTGATGGAAGGAACCTAAAGGAACCATGTTGATACTAATTTTTATGGGTAATGAAATTATGTTTCTCTGGAGTAACAAAATGATATGGAGGTTGGAATGAAACATATTATTAATTTCCTCAAAAAACATTTTCAGGATAATAATTATGTTGAACATCCTACTGATTAAAGGTGGAAACAACATTATGTTGATTACTTTTTGTGGAAACATCCAACAGTTCTAATCGGTTTCAAATATCCACTACTAGTTGAGTAATATATCTATACCACTAAAAAGATATTTTTCAAACATTAATTTTCAATGCACTAAAATTTCATTTTGGTAGTTCATCATTTGGTAGGAAAAGAAGAACAATAGTGAAATATTATTAAAAACATTATGGAATTAAAATAAATTGAAATATGGAATTTTTGTGTTTTATGGGATATTTTTAAATTATTACATACCCAATATTATATGAACAATTAAAAATAATCAATTCCTTGGGATTATGAAAAAGGATGATGATTCTATTAGTATATATGAGGTGACTTTACAAGAAATTAAATGTATTCTTTGGGGATTATCATCATCCCTGTATAAAAAATAAATTGATTATTTGGTGGCCAAAAACAATGTCTTCAAAAGGCTATAGATATGCATGACTTTAGTATTTATGTATAATTAGTTTGATGTAAAATGAAGGTTGAAATTGAAATATAATATTACCAACATTGTTAGGGATTCTATAAGAAAAAGTATATCAACATTCATTGAAATAAAATTGTGGAATGAAATTCTATGAATCTGTTCGCATATTTATTTTAAAGAACACTAGTGAATTCTTGAATGAAAAAAGGTGATTCAAGTGTCTATAATATGGAAATCTAGTGACTGGATGCCAAAGTGATAAGATTATGATATCTAATTAAAAAAATATTATGAATCTATGTAATTCACACCTCTCACACTTCAGTATTTATTTCATGGAGATTTGTAATTATTCTAACATGTTCCCAAATCTAATGTATAATGCGGATGATAATACACAAAAAACAAACAAAGGATACAATACAATCTTATTTTATCATAAAAGATAAATTGGATCATGATAATTAGGGTATAATTATCCTCCTCTCGTTACTTGGGAAGTTCATTTATGATATGTTATGAAAGATCCCTATGAAAATCTTATTGTTCACCATTGATTGAAAATTAATGTGACTATGTACCTTTATTCTAGAATAATAAAAACACATATTCATTCAGTACAAGGATGAATCCATGCTTCTAATGAAAGTGTTTTTATAATATATGATATTATATATGGAATGATAAATCTTAATTGTATTAATTATGGTTTTATAGAGATCAATTTTATTATAATGTTTCATGAAAATGCATTATAAATGTATTCACATGTTTAGTGTACGAAAATAAAGATCCAGTTTTTTTGTATATGGGTCTTACTGATATGTTTATTTTAGAAATTCAATGAAATTATTTCTAATGACTTGGATTTTATTCATTTAAAAGTATCAAAAGGTTATCCATGAATTAAAAGGTTTAGGTTGAACTTGAATGAATATCCTAAAGGCCATATATTATTATTAATTTTTTTTATATTCCCCAATTTAATAGTTTAGGGAGAACCCTAATGTGAAAAAATACATGACCTAGAGGTCTTATAATAATTCATCCCATACAATAACTACATGAAACTACCCCTCCACATCATTAATAGCATGATGTTATCTATCCAACCTCACATGACTGTTTTACTAGTTGTCATGTGTAGAAATGCACATTCATGATTCTGATGACAATTTACATACCATGTAATTATTTTAATTATGATTAGATTTTCTCGAGGGAATGCGCTTACATTGAACCCTTATCTGGAGAATGTTCTATATAGAGTCTGTCTCTTTGCATCAACACATCATGTGTCCCAAATTCCCTAAGATGTCCCAATGGCCTTATCAACTGTGGTGATTCAAAACCCTTATTAACAATGATCACTAGGAAAACTACATATGAAAATTGAAATCAAAATCGAATAACATTGGTTAAGGATATCTTTGAGGATGATTTGTTAACATAAAAAATATGACATTTCATCAAATGAAAAAAAAGAAAGAAAACAAGTATAGAACCAGACTATAACAATAAACCACTAAGAGGGAGAGGAAAATGGAACTGGAGAAGCTGGATGCAAATCATAGAGGTAACTAGAGAAACCGAGATGTGCATCGTAGAGGCAACTAGGGAAACAGTAAAAACATCACAGATGAAACTTGAAGAACTGATACATGCATCATAGAGTCCAATGGAGAAGCAAAAAGGTGCATCAGAAATATAAAACCCCTACAACCATGAGATCTGAAACCCCTAACAGATCATGGGATATTTAAATTATGCAAGGTGATCCTTTCTTTAAATATCAAACATGATTCAATATATGAGAAACCTATAATGATGATCAATGGTTATTGAATGTGTCAATTGATGACACCTTGAAATATACCCACTCCGCTTTTTAATGAAGCTAAAATCAACATGTATGAAGTATCATTACATTTATTCAACCCCCACTTCAATAACATCATGAATCCCGACTAAACCCTCACCATCTCTGACTAAAGCCAAAGGATTTCCATCCAAACAGTTGTTGCCCATCCAAAACATCGAGACCCCAAACAGAAAATTGCCCAAGATCGACCACACCGCATGAATCGATCCTCCATTTTCCACGACAGAAACAATAATTTTATTCCTTATTTCTAGAAATAGTTCCACCAGAGCAACATAGAGGTTTCACCAAATCTTCAGGGTGTCCAAAGAGAAACACTAACAAACATAGAGAGCTCTCATCCGAAGCTGAGATCCCCTGTTTATGAAAAATTTTTAATGTGGTTTTATTTATTATTTTATTATTTATCTATATAAATACATATTTATAACATGTGATAACAAAATTGTTTTTAGGATTACTAAAGATAGTCTTAATGTCTTAAATTTTTATCTATGGATTGTAGGATCAATTAGTACTTTGTTTATAAAAAACTCACCTTCAAATCATAGAGTAAGAGATGAATAGTAAATTGATCAAAGAACAATAAAATGGTAAGATTATGAAAATAAAATATTTTTAAATCAATTAATTATATCACCTTGTTAAAATTAATCACATTTTTCATTAGGAAATTGAAATAAAATGGTGTCTTTTTTCATCTTTTATATGATATCGTTTTCTAGTTCATGCCAATTTAGGTTATTGATTTTTGGTTTCTAGCTTTCTCTTGATCTCACAAATTTTTTTACATGTGATATTTATCACATAATATATTTATATATTATTTTATTATATGTCTAACTCTTTGCTTCCCACTAATGTTCTCTTATTTGGAATCCTAATTATGAGTTACCATAGGTAATTGTTTTGTTTCTTGCAGTATTTTTTTAAGGGATGTTTTACTATTATTTATTACTATGTGTGTTTCTATGAGAGTAAATTTATATTAATTATTAATTTATTATCAATATTATAATATATGGAGGAATTAATTTTTAAGAGTATATAATATTACACCGTGAGTTTCTATAGATAACTTTTTTGGAATAAATTATAATTTTTTCATTTCGTGCATTCACGATACACCAAGTTAAGAATTATTTATACACATCAATAAATTAAGATTAAACTACATGAAATTCTTTGTATATGTAGATCTACAAAAAACAATGAATTTAGTTTTTGGTACACGAAATTCCAATTTAAAATTTTGTTACATGGAACACTAAGTTTATCTTGTGTTACATGAAGAATTGATTTTAGACGAGACATAACATATTATTTAAATAACATTATCATTATGAAATTGTATTTGGGGTAAAATTTGTAAAATTTATGTACAAAAATATGAAATTATGGTTTATGAATTTCTATAAAATGAAGCCTTTTTTTACAAAATTGCCGTAAAACAAAATAAGAACAATTTGAAGTAATTAAATTTATTATCCTAAAAACTAATTTTCCCTGAAAAAATGTGTTTTGTATAAATAAATTAAACAAACTATTTGTGATAAATTATTTTAATGAAATGTATATATTAAATATTTATTAAATTATTTAACATTAATATTTTTTTCTTGAAATGAGATATGAATAAATCTAATTTTACACAAACAATGATGTATTTTTCTAAAGGGTAGTGTTACAACCTTTAAATTAGGCACTAATTTTTAAAATAATTTTTGTTACATTTATAAATTATATTTAAATGAAAAAAATAATTTTATAAATATTAATTTCATAATTATCCTAGGTTTAATTTTATTTATTTTTTGGAGATGTTTTATTTTTTTGATGAATAGTGGAAAATATTGAATTTTTATTGAAAACTAAATTTTATTCAAAAATATTTATATAGATAAATTACATTTTAAATTTTATTTAATATGTAGTATTTTCAATTTTTAATTTTTAAATCCAATTTATTCCATTGGAGTCAATTTCACAATGAAATTTTACCTAAAAACATTTCAAAATTTTTAACATTTTCACTACAAAAATCCATTGTTTCATCCCATCTGTAGAATTATTTTGAAATTAATATTGACCAATTAAGTGATTTTAATTTTTAATAATGGATCATTAATTTTTAATCCTAATAATTTATAATATTTAATATGTTTTTTGTAACTATTTATGAAAACAATAATTGAAATGTGGTAAAATTTATTATGACCATTAAGAGTAAAACGAGTTTACCAAGAGACTAAACATTATCTTAAGGGTCCTAATGACATAGAAACATGGTAAAGACGTATTTTATATCCACATATCTAACCTATTACTTATTTTTTATAATATTTTTCATTATTTTATGTACATGAAGTAAAGGATCCTCCCAATAGTGATTATCTTTTGATATTTACATGAATACCACTCCTCCTCCATTATAAAAGGGCACTCACTCCCCCACATATTCATTCCTATAAATAACTTCTTATTATAAAATATCTATGAATATATGATTAAAAATTACATCCCACAAACCTATGATCATCATTCTTGTATGAAACCCATCCATGTAAGTTCTTTGGTGCAAACCAAAAAGAGTTACATGAAGAAGAATCAACATTCATCAATGTGCATTTATTTTGTATTATTATCCAAACCCTTAAATTCATCATATACCATGTTTATATAATACCCTAAGCACCCTAAACATAAGGAGATATTTTTATGTTATGGATAAAACCTAAAAATTCATACACATTTATCAAATGGCATATGAAATCATCGTTCATACGTACGACACATTACTGCCTCACGAACTCATGTTGTTTTCTAATCCTTTAGCACTATTCAATGTGGGGAAAAATATTTTATTTCAATTATATATTCTATAAATATGATATTTAATATGTATTTATGTTTTATTAATTGCTATATAATACATACCTTAATGCTTTCCATTTTGTGATAACATGATAATGTCGTTCGTGTGTATGGAAGAATATTGCCTCGTGAAGTGATGTGATTCATTAATGCATTAAATGAAATTTATTAAAGACTATTTTAATTTAAAGATGTTATATATATAGAATAATAGTTATAATTTATTAATAATATATATATATATATCTGTATATATCATTTACATTTCTTTCTTTCAATATGATAATAAAAAAAGAAACAATGTTCATGCATATGTACGACCTACCGTCTCAAGGAATGGTTTATTTAATTTAATATTTATATATTCTATGCATAATTATTCACACATATATAGTGAAAATATGCTAAATTTATTCCATTTTTACATTCTAGATATGATGGAACTATGATCGATGTAAGAGGAAAAAAATGACTCGTTAAAATATGTATAAAAAATGATGCGGTTATTAACCAAAATATAATTTCATCATTGAATTATTAATTAACTAGTAATAGAAGTTCATAAGAAAATGATGGATAATATTATATATATGAATTAGGTTTTTTGATAGATGTGTAATAAACATATATTTATTTTATATGAATTCTTAATGAGTATGACGAGGGTCAAGTCTTATGGTAATGGGATTTCTAGTGTCTCCTTTATTTCTGTGATACTAATTCTATATTAATATGTAATTTATTTGGTGTTGTGTATATAATAATGTATGAAAAATTATATCATTAATATAATATATTTAATTATAATATATGTTTCAATTTATGTTATTCATTCACAGGGATCAAGATTCAAAAGATACTTAAGTAGTATAATATTTATGTCTCACTTTTTATTTTTGTGAGAATGATTCTATATTCACCTATTCATTCTTTTATGTTGTGCATATAATAACCATGAATTTATATTATAATTATTTTCCTAATTTTTACTCATTTTTTATATACATTTCAATATATCTTTTCTTGGGGTTTATGGTTTAAAATTTACCAAATCAGTAAATGATATTTGTCCTGATTAACCATATTTCGGACACATGTTGTATTAGGCATATATATATTTTTATGTGTTGTAAATACATCCCCATTGACATGTTATATCTAGATCATAATTCTTTTAATGATATTTTATGATTAATATAATGTAATTCATTAATAGATATTATGATTCAAATTTCCCAAAATATAAAAAATTTATTGTAATATTCTAAACGTTTATCAATTGGAAATCTATTTAATTCAAAAATAATGTATTCTAAATTTTTTTTATAAAGTGATTTTAAATGAAATTTTAATCTCATTTTTATATTAGTGGGTATTAATTATTTTTATTCATTTAAAAAGTTTCTAAAATGTGTTTAGAATATTACAATATATATTTTCTATGTTATTTTCGTAGAGAATGGTTTTCAAAGGTTTTATGTTTTAAAAAATAAATTTAAAAACTAGATGGGTTATTTTCACAAACAATTTTATTAAATTATATTCCAAAATTAATTTCAATATATATTTAATTCCTTTTAAATAGAATAATATTTACTAGTGATGTGAACTAAGGAAACAAATATTATTCATTCTTAGAATAGTCTGTAATAAAAATGAAGATTTGTTTAAAAACCCATTTCTCTTCCATGTGTAATATCATGGTAAAAATCTTATGAAACATGCTTCCTTTAATGGGTTATTATATGATTACGAATCCTTTCAATTTTAATAGTGTTGTGATATGATAAAATTTTTATGATTCTAATTTAATTTCATGGGTTATGATATGATGTTTGTGAGACCCATCTCATTTAATGGGTAATGATGTGATGAATTATTATTATCATATAGAACACATATATATTTTTTCATTATTTTATTTGTGGGAACTATATCTCCCTCCAATTTATTGGGAAATTAAAAATATTCTATGAGATTAAAGTGTACATAGGTTGTCATCCCAATCCTATTACAGGAGGGTACATAGGTGGTCTTCTTGTTCCCACAATGAGAGGGTACATGGGAGGCCATAACAATACAAAAACAATAAGATGCATGTAAGGACATCCTAATCTTAAAACATGTGGGTAAACATGAGGGAATCCCATTACTGTAGTAGGTACATGGGTGATTATCTCAAGCATATTATGTTATGAATTTCTTGGTAGATAATCCTGATCGAAAAATTTATATACTTATTTTAATGAAAAAATATATATTTATTATTCCAATGTTTTGATTTCATGAATCATGTTATTTTATTTCCTTATGATTTATGTCTTATGAACTCCAAATAATAATTCTTTGACTCATGATTGTTATCATTGATATGTGTGGCATGATCTTCAAATTTAATGATTATTTTATCAAACACTAATGTTCATATTATTCTTAAATAACTCTTTTATATACTATTACCATGCGTTAGATATCACCTTCAATTATGTTTTATTTCCCTAAGTTATGAATAATGTTATTATTTTGTGGTAATTAATGGGAAGATCATCATAGTAAACATTGACGATCTTTCACCATGTTTATATGTCTGTGTTCCATGTTCCCAAATACATTGAACTATTTCAGCCCTAATGAAATTAATTTAGTAAGATGGTAAATTTTTATCAAAAAATGATGTAAAATAATTATATTATTATACACAATCATTATAGGATCATATAATTTAATGTATGAAAAATCAAGCATAAATAATCCCAATTAAAATAAGACTGAAACATAAATCAATTTTCGCTTTGGTAACTATAAAATTAATACATAATGAACAAAATAAACATATATTTATATGTATAACCTCTTAATTTTCATCAAGGGAATTATTAAATACTTTCATGCTAATATTATTCACATATACACATAAACTTGATATTAATATGTCAAGTGTCACATGTATGTAAAAGTGAGATGAAAATCACTCACCTCAACTCTCGACATTATATATACACATTCATAACTCATGTATAATAAATATAGATTTATTATAAATATATTTATGAAAAAATTAATATATATAATAAAATATATCATTTAATTATATCTTTTTACACATTATTTATTAATAATTATTTATTAAAATTACTGTTCGGGGTGATAACTTCTTCGTATTTATTGAATTTCTAGGTTTGATAGTTTTTATACTCATACTTTAATAATTATTAAAAAATGTTAAAAATTTTAATCATAAAAAAAATATAATATATTTCCATTATATACATATTTATATTAATACATAAATGTATTGATAGAAAAATAAATCACATCATCCATGGATTTGATAAGACTTAGATATGTGCCCGTAAGGGGCGCTGGAACCATAGGTTATCCACCTATCGTCGTCGCCCCCCCCCCCCGTCTCAGATCGGCTCAGCTTCCCTCCTCTGCATTGATCGACTGGCTTGCGGCATCTCACTCTCTCACATCGTGACCCCATGGAACCATATTCTTCAACTTTCTTCATTGGTGTTGGCCTTCCTCCCGCCTCACTCCACCTACAGTGGATATGGCTCATTTTGGTGGCATGGTGATGGCCTAGAATTCAGTTTCCAATTGTTGTGCTTGAGGGTTTCATCCTCATCGTCGATGTATGCACTAGATGGTCTGCTGTGGTGTACGAGTTTTTTGATTGTGGTGACAGGACTTATGTTCTCATTTGCGGGTTTTCATTCATAGACTTTGGTGATCGGGTGGGATTCAGCATGGTGATGGGTTCTCAATCTGGAACTTTTTCCATATCTTTTATGTTTGGATTTGTTTCTTATCAAGTGGTTGTTTGGTATGTTGCGTGATAGTGGGTTCTACTCTTCCGTAGATCTAGAGAATCGAAGCTTGCTATTTTTTCATCTTTTCATTTCGGGTTTATGGCTGGGTTCTCTTCCAGTGTTTTGGCAAAGGATCTATTTGGTCATCATTTTTTAATATGTTTCTTATTTTTGATGGTTTTGGGACGGCTTTCGTGATTTTCTTTGGTGTGTTTTGGTATGGCGGTGGTGCTACGACGAAGGTAGAGATGATCAATGAAGCGCATGACTCTCGAGATATTTTTGTTTGATTAATAGGATTCTGGTTTGGGGTGAAGCTGTGGTTGGTTAAATCTTCTGTTTTTGAGGTATGGTTCTCTTGATGATGTCTTATAGTCTGTAGTACATGCTGCAAGGTGTCGGTGGAGGATGATGCTTCTGATTTCTTTTGTCTTATTAAAGGTTGATTTGGGTTATGTTTTTACCTATTGTTGAGATTCTATGGTATGAATTTTCTGTGTTTATTTGTGGCACTGCGGGTGTGGACCCTGAGGACAGTCTTGATAGTCTTGGTCGTAGAGGCTTGGTTGTGATTTATTACTTTGATTTCAGTATGGTTTCCTACTTTCTCCTCAAAAGTTCTTTTGAAATAAAAATTTAATTTTCAGTCAGTTAGTCATGGATATGGTAAGCCATTTGTATTCAGAAATATCGTTTCATTTTTATGAATAATGAAATGAAATAAAGGTAAATAATAATTAACATTCATAGAATTATTTTTATATATTATATATCATATATATTTATTAAATATATCTTTGTTACCATCTATTTCAAATTAGAATTAACAACATATCACAGTTCTCTGTGGAGGTTGTAGTCTGTAAGTACACGTGAGAAAAATTAGTATTTTCTAAAATTATGGGAGGAAAGAGATAATATATGATATTATAATTCAGTAAATATAAATTTTATAAATTTTATATATTTATATATACTATAAATAAATCATTACTTCACTCCATAAGATTCGGTGACATTAAAAACTAAATGGGTTCACATTGTGATATTTCACCATTGACACGATTGATGGTGTCATTTACCATTGGATTGAAGAATATAAATATATAGGTTATTCCATTAACATAATAAAATCATATCATTTCTAACTTAATTTATTTTATAATTGAATAATTTTTTAATAATTTTTAAATGAGTGTGAAGAATAAATAAAATAATGAAATCAGAAGGTTAAAAACTATACCTCTTCTTTGGAAGAACTCTTTAGGTTTATACCTAAATCCTTTATAGGATGGTTTTATAAAAAAATCGTAGGACTCTAGGTCATGGTGATGGATATAAGGGGGGGGGTATTTTGGATGTTTTTCTAAAAAAATATTGCTCTATGTGTGAATAACTGACGGGAGGAGGTCCCTCTTATATATTAGTTGTCTCATACCCTTTTAATTTTTCCAACATTTTTTATAATTACAAGTCACCATTATGAAAAAATTTCCCCAAAATAGACTCTTCATAAATCATAGTTTATATAAGGTCTAAATTTGGTCATAAAATTGACATTAAATCTGTTTTAGGTCATTTAATCCATTATATTTTTAGAATAACCCCTGTTAAAGACATCTTATACTAAACAATAGTAAAATATTTTTACTATTTTTACTCTTTTTACTATTTTTATGACCAAAAATTATATTAAAATTATTACTTAATATTATTTATTATGAATCAAATTATTGAATCCATTTTATGAAACACTATTAATGATTTTCAATAATTTAATTTAAAAATAATCATGCAATCATGATGAAAAGTCTGTTGTACAATTTATATGGTTTATTAAATATAATGTTTTTATATAAAACATGAACATTAAATTGATTCAAATTGCATAAATTATATTTATAATAAGATCATTGAACTGAATTTAGTTTTAAAACATTATTAAATATGATGAAAATTTTTATATTGTAACACCCTGATATTTTATGAGATATATTATTTTTAATTTCTCTGATGTCATTTATTGTACACCAAGATTAGTTTGTACTATAAAAAACACCTTATTGGCTTACAGTATATGCAACACTATTCTTGGAAAGTGTTAGACACAATTTCATGTTTTTTTTGTACAAATTACTCTACGCAACATTAAGTATAGATTTTGATTAATGCATAAATGAAATAAGTTTTTAATATGTTATATGCAACACCAAAGTGATCTTTCACTACATGAAAAAATGACTTTTCTTGCATTACAAGCAATCGTGACCTTCACCGATAGTGGGTGTAGTACGCAATACCGATTTTCACTAAACAACGATATATTATTAAAATATAATATAAACTAGACATTATGAAAAGTAGTTACCAAATTTTGAAAATTTATATATTTTATCATTAAAAATGGACTTCATTTTTGGATTTAGAAAATCAAAACTAGCCTAGGGTGATTTTTTGGTATTTTTCTGAAACATTCAATTTTTGATGAATAGTGAAAACACTAGGTTACTATTTAAAATCTGACCTTTTATTTAAATAATTATTTATTTTATTTAAATTTATTAGTTGTCAAAATATATACATAATACCTATATAAGTTCAATGTAATTCATTGGAGTTTTTTTATAATAATTTTAGATATATAAAATTTTTATTGAACTTTTCATCGTCTTTTATCCACCTCCTAAGAAATTTGCAAATTTACATAAAACTAAAATTTACCACTTCTATGAGTGAAATTTCAAAAATTCGTGAGACAAAGTTGATATCAGTAATTAAAATTTGGTATAATTAAATGAAAATAATTTTTTGTGAATAATATCTTTTTTATTTTATTTACCACTGTTAAAAGTAAATAGGGTAATTAAGGGTAAAAATGATATTATTATTACCTTAAAATATGTCCTAATTCTATTGGATAAGTCCAATTATACCAAAAACAACCTTAGTAATATTATATTATCATTTAGGTCCACATGGATGAAATTTGAACATTTATTATTATTTATTCAAAGAAGAGTTAAAAGAGTTAAAATCAATGATTAATAACTAAAACAATTTTAATATTGGGTTATACATAAGATATATTCAACTATAAATATTCATTAGAAATCTAAAAATATTTCCTACATAATGATATTTTATTTATAATTTTTAGACCTTATATAATTAAATTTATTTCTGACACAATGATGATGGAGTAATTACCTTATTAATGAAATATTAAGATAATTGATGTTATAAATACCCAAATAAATGTAATTTGAGACTTTTTATGAATTAAAATAATTTTATATCTTAATATGACATGTTAGTATTGATAAAATTTGCATTTTTCTAACTAATCATGGTGTTATATTTTCACAAAAATCAATTACCAAATTTTGTCAAAATTGATATAAAATAGTTTTTAAAACAAATATTATATTATTAATTGATATTCCATTCCTAAAAATATAATGTTCTGAAAAATGAATTATATAAGGCTATATATATTATATAATAACCACTTGGGGTTCGTTTGTCTTGTTATAGTATGTTTATTAACCATATAGTGTAAGAAAACTAGAAGACACGGTAAAAGCTAAATTATTTAACTTAGAGTTAAATCTAAATGATAAGGATAATATAGTATCCTAAACTTTTCTAAAATATATTGGATGATAGGATTTAGACCCATCCCGATTTTAAATTTTATATAAGTCAATTTGGAGCTATATTAAACCGAATATGACTTTATTATAAAATAATATTTTGTGTTTTTCCTAAGGTGCCCCTCACCACTCTTATAAAAGGACCCCTCATCCCTCCTCTCATTACACAATTTGGATCCTTAAATCTTGAAAAACCCCTGACAATTATCCTTCTCAACTTCCTTAGAAATTTTAAAGAGGTTCAGGTCTCCTTAAAAGACCAACTCTAGTGCCTTAAGAGGAAGCTTAAAATAGGTGCGTCGAAGAAGAGGTAATCTCTTCTACCGATTCATTCAAGTTTCTTTCTTCTTAAACATCTTCTTAATTAGTTGTTTAATTATAAAGTAATAACTTTAGATTCACTAATATACTGATATGTTATTATAATTATGAAAAAACCCATTTCACCTTCTATTCATCATCCAGAAAACAAAATCACCGCGCGTGCGTACGTACGGAATACCATCTCCACGTCGTGGTGTAATCTGTTTTTCCAAAACCACCTTACATGGATGGATATAATGGTGTAAAGAATAACTATATATATTTATTATTAAATCATAATGATTCTGAGATATTATATCATCCACTATAATTGAATTCAATAATTATGGGAATGATATCATTTCATGTATGTACGTACAGATTACCGTCTCCATGACGTGATGAAATTTATTCTCCATTTTAACCATTCGAGAATAATTATAAAGTATATATAATTAATAATAATGAAATATATGACATGATAAATCTAATGGATTTATGTATATATATATATATATATATATTTCATCTACTTACTTCAATTCAAGTCAATAAGGAAAGGAAGACAGCGTTCATGCGTACGTACGGCCTACCGTCTCCAAGAACAGTGTGTTTCATTTCATTTATCTATCTATTATATATATATATATATATACTGAATATATATGATATATAAATAATTTTTTACATTCTTAAAGTAAGTATATAATTATATAAGTAATAATAATTTCATGAACAATAAGTCAAAACTCGTACGATAAATGAAACTATTTTACCCAAAACATTACTTTAACATGGATTTGAAAAAAAAACGGGTAATATAAATACCAAAGTGAACCATATATGATATAATAACAATATATATGATTATGTAATAAGTAAATTACTTTATTTAAATGATTATACATGAGGTTCGGATACATATGAAGCATATCAAACATAAGGTAAGGGATAATTTTCCAAATATAATTTTTTTCTAAATTTTCTTATACGTAAGTATTTAATAGGGTTATATTTTTCATCCATGTAAATAAAAATGTTTTTCACAAAGTTTTTTAATATTCTTCCATATATTTTTAAATTCAGGTTTACACATTTTTGACTTTTACTTTGTTTTATTGAAGGAGTATTTCTTTTGTTTATCATACATGGTACTTATTGACTTTTCCATTAAAAGTACAAGGAGAATGTTTTTTAACTTATATGGAATGAATTTTTTTTACAGTTTCATAAAGCCTTATTTTAATGAAGTTTACTATACAAGATTTCATGACTATTTTCAAAAAAATCCTTTTATTTTAAAATTTCATGGCATTTTGTGAAAAGAAAATGATTTTTATGAATAAAGGATATTTTTCTCAAGAATTTATGTCAAGTGTTTTATCAAAACCATTTTCCATCTATGATGAAATTATTTCATATGTTTATATTTCAGGTATAATATCTCTATGATTTACATGGTTTTTACTTTTCTTATAATAAAATGATCTCCATCATTTTTATAAGGATTGTGTTATGATGGGATGATGTTTATGAAACCCATTTTATTCATTAGGTTAAGATGAATGATTTATGTTTATTTTTTGTCACAAGTAATAATGATTTCATTATGAGATGGGTAGGACCTATATCTCCCTCCAATGCATTGGGTAAAGATTTATATCTCATGAGATAGACATGGCTGGAACAAAAAGTTAATTCGGTTCAGTGATATTGGACTGGAATGAGGAGTGAACTCGATTCAAAAGGGGACTTTGTCCACTATGATGGTCTTGGGAACAGCGCCTTGGCAACTATGGAAATCATAACATGTTATTAATGGATTCTAAAATTACATGTTTTATTCCCATGCTAGTTTATCATGATTAATGTTCTTTTATGATCTATGTATTATGTACTTCCAAGATTTATGTCGTTTCTCATGATTTTGATGTTTATATTTTATGTTCATGTTTTGGCATTAAAATGTATATGGATTGTCTTATGTTCTCTATGTTTACCCTTACTGAGCATTTGAGCTCGCCATTTATAAGTTTCCTTTTCTCTAGGATTTAAAGAATGGTTTTAGGTAATAAAACAAAAGGTGGAGATCTTTAGGGAAGATGTCGAATATATTTCCCCACGATTAAAAGATTTTATTCTGAGTTTCCAAATACACTAAACTATTACAGACCTTGTCTGTCTATTTTTTTTTATGAATTAAGTATTCCACAAAAGTAATGTAATGTCCTTGTATGTCAAGCTTTAGGTCTCTATAGTTGGTATCAGATCAAAGGATTAGTTATCCTTTGGAAACTAGGATGTGAAAACATTAGTGAGATCCCAAGAGACGATGGCTGGAACTCGAGGAAACCATGTTGATCAATGTAATGAACAATGCAATGATTGTCCTTCTGATCAAACCAATGTTATTGGATATGGAGGGAAAAATCTTATTGCTATACTTACACAAGCTATGAATCATTCTGTACTTCCAAATGAGCAGAGAAGGGAATAATATTCTATTATGTCCTTCATGTGGCAATGCCCACCTTCTTTTAGTGGGTCTTCTAATCCACTTGTTACTGAAAAATGAATCAGTACCATTGAAATGATATTTTCCATACTTCACTATCTAGAACATGATAAATTTATTCTGGTTGTTTATCATTTATATGGTGTAGCAATCTAGTGTTGGACTCTAATTAATAACACAAGTCCCCAAGATGAAATTGAATCAATGGAATGGGACAAGTTCAAGAACATATTTTTCAAGAAGTACATCCCTCGTATTATTCGAACAAATATGGAAAAAGAGTTCCGTGAGCATGAGAAAAAGAATGATGAATCTGTTGGAATATATTACAAGGCTTGCAAGGTATTCATCTGGCTTTATCATCCAACATGAAATTAAAGATGACCAATATTTCATTGGCTTAAAACCAAATCTTTTAAGGGAATTAGCTATAAGAGACTTCTGTAGCTATGAATAAATTGTGTGTTGTGCTATCAAGGTTGAAATATATTTTTGTGTTACATATCCATCTCAATGTTTTGTAAAAAAATGAAAGATGGAGTTCAATGAGAAATCTTAGAACAATGGTGAAAATATGAAGACTATTTCTTTATGCTAAACTTATGGAAAAAAGCATGGAGGATACTGTCTAAAAGTTACTAGAAAATGTTTTATTTGTGGAAAATAAGGTCATCAAGAAGTTGATTGTCAAAGTAATGGAAAAAATGTATCTAATTATGTGAATAGAGAAAAGACTACAGAGAATGCTCCACCAACACTTCAATGCTTCAAGTGTAAGGAAATGAGGCATTATGCTAATCAATTCCCTAATCCAAGTGTTAATGATGATCGATGTGAGCAACCTCTTAAGGAAAAGGATAATGGGAAGTCACATGAAATCACTATTTGTGATTTTGAGTATGAAAATGACTTTGTGGAATGATTAAGTGTTTATTTAATGGTATTTCAAAATAGTATAATGGAATCTCATTTATGGTATCGTGTAATTTTGGAATATCTATGTATTTTTTTCAATAATTATATGGTACCGGTAATTATGAAAAGTTATTGAAATATTATTGGAAAGAAGATGATATGCGCATAATAAATTGATAAAGGGAAAATTAAATGAGCTCATGACTGATATAAGGACAAAGTTATTTCATGGTTTGAGTATATAGAAATTGTTTTATTTTGATGTGTGGAAAGAGTTAACTTTTGTTAGCCTTTATGTTTTCACTAAGGTTTAATGGGTATTCATTTTTCATGAGAATACAAGATTATGTTATTCACATGTTGGGAATGTGACCAACAATAAGATATATCTTATGATATATGGGGGACAAATGAAGGAATTCACATGCTCGGTAGATGACATTTCTATTAATCGGACATAAGTTTTTTCAATATGACTAATGGTTGGAATGGACATCATATATTATTTCTTAAGGCTTTAATTTTTTGATTTTATTTATGAAATGTTATGATAGTATAGTTTTAGAAAGAGGTAAAACCTATAGGATGGGCGACAACCCATCACGTCGGATAAGGCTGTGGGAATCGAATGCACAATCGAAGGGTGATAGGACTTTATCACTGGCCCACATGATGTCTCTAGTTAGTAGAAACTTGTTTTATTTTATTAATTGGTATGATAGATGAAGTATAAGTCAATTTTTGGAACCATATATGAATAATATCACCATAGATGGAATTTTTTATATAACATTTTCTAACATTATGTTTGAGATAGATGGAATGGCCTATGATTTTATAGAATGATCTGTTAACACTTATTGGAAGAAAAACTCAACTTCATTTATTTATGAGATGAAGTGGAAATTTTTCAAGTCATGAAAAACAAATAGATTTTACCAAAATCAAGTAAGAATTTCTATTAATTAATAAAATCTTCAACATTATGGAAATTATCATGAAAACCAAAAATGATGTCATTGTACTCTTATATTTGATGAATCAGATGGTACCTTAGATCATCACAAATCGATGGGTTTTTGATTGTTGGGTTTTTCATAGCCATGTTCTCTACGACTCTCCATCAGAACATGATGGTTAGATTTATCTTCCATATCTATATTTTCACCTATGATCTCCTATGCAGAAATCTAGTGATGAGTTACTTTGGGTAATCATTATGTTTTATACTTTAGTTTTTAAAATTATGTTTTAGTATCCCTTTTTATGATGTCAGTTTCTATGAAAGAAACTTTCTAGTAGTAAACCATTAATAACCCCTGACGAATTTCATGGGCGAAATTCATTTTAAGGGGGTTAGAATGTAACACCCCTATATTTTATGAGATATAATATTTTTAATTTCATTGATGTCTTCCATTTTACACCAGGTTTAGTTTGTACAATACGCAACACCGTATTGGCTTGCAATATACACAACATTATTCTTGGAAAGTGTTATACACAATTTCCATTTTGTTTTTTAGAAATTAATCTATGCAAACATAAGTATAGATTTTGATTAATGAACAAATGAAATAATATTTGATTATGTTATACACAACACCAAAGGGAGCATGAACTACACACAGCCTTGACTTGGCTTGCATTACATTCAATCGCAACCTTCCCCGATAGAGTGTATTGTACGCAATACCGGGTTTCACTAAAAAATGATATATTATTAAAATATTATATAAACAATCTTTTATGAATAGAAATAACAAATTTTATAAATTTTATAAATTTTATCCTTCAATAAGGACTTAATTTTTGGATTCATAATATCTAAATTAGCTTAGGGGGAATTTTTTGGTATTTTTCTGAAAACATTCAATTTTTGATTAATAGTAAAAACACTGGGTTACTATTTAAAAACCGACATTATTTAAATAATTAATTATATTATTTAAATTTATTTTATGTAAAAATAGATACATAATACCTATATAAGTTCAATGTTATTCATTGGAGTCATTTTATAATAATTTTAGATATATAAAAATTTTATTGAACTTTTCATTGTCTTTTACCCACCTCCTAGGAGAATTTACAAATTTACAGAAAACATAATTTTACCGCTTCTCTGAGTGGAATTTAAAAAATCCGAGAGAAATGGTTGATATCAGTAAGTAAAATTTGGTTCAATGTGATGAAAATAATTTTTGTTGAATAGTAACTTTTTACGTCTATTTACCACGGTTAAAAGTAAATAGGATAATTGAGGGTAAAAATGTTATTATTATTAACATAACACATGTTATAATTCTATTGGTTAAGTTTAATTCCACCAAAAAAACCTTAGTAATATAATATTATCATTTAGGTCCACTTGGATTAGATTAGAGCATTTATTGTTATTTAATTCAAAGAAGAGTTAAAAGAGTTAAAATCGATGTTTAATAACTAAAACATTTTTAATATAGAGTTATACAAAAGATAAATTCGACTATAAATATTCATTAAATAGATAAAAATATTTCCTACATAATGGTATTTTATTTTTATTTTTTAGACATTAAATAATTTACTTTATTTATGACACAATGATGA
Source organism: Viscum album (assembly GCA_963277665.1). Taxonomy (NCBI): domain Eukaryota; kingdom Viridiplantae; phylum Streptophyta; class Magnoliopsida; order Santalales; family Viscaceae; genus Viscum; species Viscum album. The sequence goes on along the minus strand of CAUJRU010001281.1, from coordinate 152,000 downwards.
CTATGTAATTACCTTATTAAAGAAATATTAACATAATTGATGTTATAAATACCAAAATAAATGTAATTTTCCACTTTTTATGAATTAAAATAATTTTCAATGTTAATATGACATGTTATTATTGATTAAATTAACTTTTTTAGAACAAATCATGCTGTTATAAGTTTCACAAAACTCAACTACCAAATAATGGTAAAATTGACATAAAATAGTTTTTGAAACAAATATTATATTATTAATTGATATTCTATTCCTAAAGAACTAAGGTTCGGTCAAATGACTTAGATAAGGTTATATATATTAATAATGAACCACTTGGGGTTCTATTGGCATGTTATAGTATGTTTATGAACCATATAGTGTAAGAAAACAAGAAGACATGGTAAAATCTAAATTGTTTAACATAGAGTTAAATCTAAATTATATTTATAAAATAGTAACCTAATCATGTGTAAAATCATTGAGGCTGAGATTATTTCGACCCATGCCCACTTTAGCTTCGAAATAAATCATTTTGCAGCTATTTTTAACTGAATATGACTTTATTTTAAAATAATAATTTATGTTTTTCCTAAGGTGCCCCTCACCCCTCTTATAAAAGGCTACCTCCTCCTTCTTCACATTAAACAATTTTGAGCCTTCAAGATCGGCCACTGCTGCACATTTCCCTTCTCAACTTCCCTAGAAAAATTATAGAAGATCTGGTCTCCTCAAAAGTGCAACTCTAGTGCCTTAATAGGAAGCATAAAAGAGGTGCCTCGAAGAAGAGGTAATCTCTTCTATTGATTCTTTGAAGTTTCTTTCTTCTTAAACTTATTATTATTTAGTTGTTTCATTATAAATTAATAACATAAATATCACTAATATAATGATATGTTATTATAATTAAGAAACAACCCCATTACACCTTCTAACCATCCTACAGAAAACAGAATCACCACTCGTGGGTACGTACGGAATACCGTCTCTACACCATGGTGTAATATGTTTTTCCAACACAACATTACTTGGATGGTTTTACTGGTGTAAATAATAACTATATATATTTATTATAACTTCGTATGGATTCTGAGATATTATATCATCCACTCCAATTCTATTCAATAATTATGGGAATGATATCCTCGCTTGTGCGTACGTAAAGATTACCGTCTCCACAACGCGATTAGATTTATTCTCCATGTTATCCATTAAAGAATAATTATAAAGCATATATAATGAATAATAATGAAATATATGACATCTTAAATCTACTGGTTTTATGTATATATATATATTTCATCTACTTACTTCCATTCAAGTCAATAAGGAATGGAAAACAGCGTTAATGCGTACATACGACCTACTGTCTCCATGAACGGTGTTTCATTTGTTTTATCTATCTATTATATATATATATATACTGAATATATATGATATATAAATCATGTTTTAAATTTTTTAAGTAATTAAATCATGATATAATTAATAATAATATCAATAATAGCAGTCCAAACACGTACAATAAATGAAATGATTTTAACCAAAATGATACTTTAACATGGAATTGAAAAATGGAAGGGTAATATAAATATATAAGTGAAACATATATGATATAATAGCAATGAATATGATTCTATAAAAATTCAATGACATTATTTAAATCATTATACAAGAGGTTTGGATACATACAAAGCATATTGGACATAAGGTAAGGGATAATTTTGCAAATCTCATTTTTTCTGAGATTCATTATACGTAAGTATTTACTAGGTTTATATTTTTCATCCATGTAAATAATTTTTTTAAATAAAGTGTTTCATATTCTTCCTTGTATGTTTGAAGTAATATTTACACATTTTACTTTTACTTTGTGTTATTGAAGGAATATTTCTTTTTTTACCATACGCGGTAATTTTGATTTTTCCATTAAAAGTACAAGGAGAATGTTTCTTTTAACTTATACAGCACTGACAGATTTTTACAGTTTCATAATATCTTATTTTCATGAAGTTTACTCTACAATATTTCATGACTATTTTCAACAAAATATATTTCTTTTAATCTTTCATGGAATTTTGTCAAATGAAAATTATTTTTAAGAAGAAAGGATATTTTCCTCAATAATTCATTTCAAGTATTTTATCAAAACCATTTTCCATCTATGATGACAATATTTTATATGTTTTTATTTCAAGAATAATTTCTCTATGATTTACATGGTTTTTACTTCTCTTATGATGAAATGATATCCATATATTTTATATGGATTACGTTATAATGGGATGAGGTTTATGAAACCCATTTTTTTCTTTGGGTTTTGATGAATGGTTTATGTTTTTTTTGTGGCACAAGAAAGAATGATTTCATTATGAGATTTGTGAGACCTATAAATCCCTCCAATGCATTGGGTAAATATTTTTATCTCAGGAGATACACATGGATAGAACAGAAAGTTAATTTAGTTCAGAGATATAGGACTGGAATAAGGAGTGAACTCGATTCAGAAAGGGACATTGTCCACAAAGATGGTCTTGGTAGTAATACCTTGGCTACTATGGAAATCATAACATGTGCTTAATGTATGACACAATTACATGTTATATTCCTATTCTAGTTTATCATCATTAATTCTCCTTTATGATCTATGCCTTATGTACTTCCAAGATTTATGTCATTGCTAATTATTTTGATGTTTATATTTTATGTTTATGTTTTTGCAATCAAATGTTTATGGATTGTTTTATGTTTTCTATGTTTACCATTACTGAGCATTTGATCTCATAATTTATATGTTTTATTTTCCCCGGGATTTAAAGAAAGATTTTAGGTAAGAAAACAAAAGGGGAAGATCTTTATGGGAGATGTTGAAGATGTTTCACCACAATTAGAAGATTATATTGCAAGTTTCCAAATACATAAACAATTATGGTCCTTCTGTGTCTATTTTTATTATGTATTAAGTATTCTGAAAAAGTAATGTACTGTCCATGTACGTCAAACTTTAGGTCACTACATATATTCTTTAAATGAAAATCCAATTTGAAATTAAAATAAGTAATTTTTATTATTTCTGTAAAAATTATTCATCGATGAAATTTGTCAAAAAATATGTCAAAGAATTTTTTTACATATTTTTCATAAAAAATATACTTTTTAAAAATTATTTTTCTAAAATTTTAAAAAAATAACTTAGAAATTATTATAAAATATGTGATAAAACAGATTTTCATAAAAATACATTTTTAAACATAAAATATGTTTTATTCTGATATCATGCATAGAATAAAACATTATAGAATAAAAAAACTTTTTATTGAATATAAAATAAAAAAATCATTAAAATAATAAACTAATAGTGATTAATTTAATTTATGATGATTAAAAAACATTACACAAAAAATAATACTTATTTAGAAAAAAAATCACATTATTTTCTATTAGTTTTTATTTTTATTTCTATTAATAGTGGGTGCCCTAGAAAAAACTTGTATTTTAACTTGGTTACCACTACATGTATGTAGTTTATTATAATGAATTCATATATCTTTCCATAATAGTGAAGATACTTCTGCATCATCATTGTTTATGGAAATTTCCTTATATTAACTATGGTATCAAAGGGTTATAGGAAATACGAGAATATAATGAAAACCTTGAGATTCATGGAAATTAATATTAAAGTAATATCATATGGTAAAGTTACATCATTCTAAAATGATGTAAATGATATATTACCATTAGGTGTTGGGGGCTCATAAGCAATGAGACTTCTTCTCAATAAGTTCACACATGATGATCTATAGTAGTTGAGATCAGGAGGACAAACATTCATAATAGGAACACCACATGATATAGGTGTCATTGGTTGTTCCTATCTATAGTCATTTGTAACTGTCTCTAAACTTTTGATCATTATCAACAGATTTAATTTAATTAAGTATATTAATATAAGGAGAAAAACATGGTGATAAAGTCATGACGAGGTAATTTGTGTTGTGTATTTTATTAGTGACATGGCATTGATTGAATAATAAATATAGGATTTTTATCTTCTGAGTTCAGGAAGAGATATCTCAAGCATATTTTTTTAGGATGGTTGCAACATCATTAAATCCATGGCCGTGGTAGTTAATGCTATGATTGTCCAGACAAAACAAAAAAATAAAAAAAAATTGAGATAAAGGATATGGACACTTGGGTGCATTCATTTTTATTGAGATTTCAATGAAGAAGTGATTATATTAAAAAAACAATGTTTATAGGAATTTAGTCATTACTCTGACTTTACCTTGTCTCTGTAGGGGCCTCAATGGGTTGCATGACCTCAATTTTAGTAGGTGGATATTATTCACTACTATAGAGATAAGATTCTTGAGGGTCACATACATTAGCACATTGAGAATCTTCCCTATTCTGGGTATAAGAATATATAACTATGTGGACGCCACTAAATTTTCTGAGTACTATCCATTTACTATTGATCACAAAGTAATAATTAAATTCTTTAATTATTAAAGTATGAAACAATACGTTGAATTTATTTATAACATGTATTTACATGTTATTTCATAAATACAAAGATAAAATATTATTCAAATAGATTTATGTATACAGGGTTTGTTTAATATTTTCAGGAGAGGTGATTTGTGTTATAGAATCATGTTTATCAAGAAATGTTTAATTAATATATATTGCAGTTAGTGATAAAATTATAAATATTATACATGAAAAAATATTATTTTACAAAAACAAATATTTATAATACATATATAGATTAAATTTGTTATATAGGGACTGAGAAACCATACTGCGTATTTTATATTTCTCCTATATAATTAATAGAGAGTCTCCCCTAGTAACTATTCATGTTTCAAAATTGAGAGCTTCTCCTTCCGCCTAGATTCTAGAGAGAGATCCTCTCAATCAAGGAAGAACATCAAGATCATCATTCTTGGGTAAAGGTTTCGTGCCTTATGGTGATCACTACTGTGTTGGAGATATCATTGGAGTGTCGTGCTAGTAGCTGGATACCAACGAACGACGTGCGTGTAGATTCAAAAGGCATGTGTGGATGATCTAGTGGACTTCGACGTCAGATTTTTCCAGCGACGGTCACTGGAAACCAGTGACACTCTTGTGTATGTTAGATTATAACTAGGTACTCGTTAGTTTTATATTTTTTTCTCCGTCAAATCCACGCATGGTTCTCGAATAGTACCAGGATAGATCACTAAAGACCATGTCCAAATGTTTCTATGGTGACGAATTTTTTTTTATTTTCATGGCCCATTGGATTTTCATTCCCATCCCTGTACCAAATAGTGGTATCAGACGGAAGTGTGATTTCCTAGAGTCAGAAGACAAATTAAATTGGATTAAATTTAAGTGTGAGGATTAAACTGGTTTCAATGGATCTGACCACACATTGATCGATTTTCGAATGGCCATATTATGGCCATTTGAAAAATTTAACGGGAGCGACATCATCAGGTTTTAATTCGTCTGATTAAAATTTGATGAAAAAATTTTTTATTTTATTTTTTCATCAATGTACCAAAATTAGTTCATACTTTTTCCGGAATGCGGTTGCTAGAATTAATCTCGTATGTTTATTATAGGAGATAAATAAAATATATTTTTTTATTTTATTTATTTTATTTTTTTCAAATAAAATAAATATTATAAATAAATGAGACATTTAAATCATGGTTCATGTCTTTTTTATTTATTTAAAGTCATTATATATTAATTTTAAAAAATAAAATAAAATGTTTTTTGAGGACCAAGACCCATAAAGTGATTTTTTCTACCTTTTAGATTTTAAATTATAAAAAATTGGTGAAGGAATGATGTTTGACTAAAGAAAAATAAAATAAAAGAAGAAGGGGAAAAGGAAGAAGTCCTGCAAGTCTTGTTCCACACACTGAGACCAGTGCACCTCCCCCATTAAGGAAACCCTAGTTAGTGTTCCCTCGGATGTCGGCCTCCTCCCCTTGCTGCCTCGCTAGACCTCATGCTGCCTGCCCTACCCTCTACCTCACATTCGAACCCGACATGACTTCGTGGCTCTGCTCACCCGATGCAGCTCATTATTACCTGTACATGCCATTCTATGCTCACATGTGCCGCTCCCTTATAACATATCACCCTGCACGTTTTCCCCACTTCCAACTCACCACACTTTACCAGGTCGTCACCAGACCATGCAACACTGGACCAGGCCATGCTGGACCCGGTCGCCACTAGTTCAGGCCATACCGAACCACTCAATCGCTTGAACTGGTTGTGTCAGGTCAGGTCTCCCCCCTAAGGATGTCTAGAAGAGCGGGCTTACACCATTGAGGCTAGACGGAGAAGTGCCCCGCCACCTCCCACCACCATCGCACCTCACCAGAAGTATCCACCACTTCAGGAGTTGATATACTGAGTTATGATGCCACCATCATGCCATGGTCTCCCCGCGGTCATGTCGTGGTCACACAGCGGTTATATCGTGATGACCCTGCGATCGCGCCGCGATTACACCATGAATCAGCTCTGCTCCAGTAACAGTCCCTCCTAGTGGTTTTCAGTCAAGCCATAGTACCAACCCACCTAGAGGTAACCCCATTTATTTAATTTTATTCAATTTAATTTTTAATTTTAATTAAATAAAATTATATTGTGGTTTAAATTTAATTTAATACCAAAAATAAAGTTAATTTTTGAAATAACATTAAATTAATATTTCATTTAAATTTTAAAATTGAAACGAAATTGACGGTTTAATTTAATTTTGAGATATAAATTAAATTACATAGTTTGAATTGATATTAATAAATCAATAGAATTTATTATGATTCATTTCTTTTATAAGAGGACCTTGTACTATTTAAATTTCATTGTACTTTAATTTTAATTTTCCTTTATTTATACTAACAGGTCATGAGAAAGAGACCGAACCATGCATGTCAGGTTTATTTATTTATTTAATTATTTTTTCAATGTGTGCAGTGATTGAAATAATTAATTTGATAAATGAAAGTTTTTGAATTTTATATTAATTCAAATATGTATAAGGTCATGAATGTACAATACACAAGATTTATTTTGTACCCCTAAACCCCTCGCATGAAATTGAGTATACTTGTAATTAATCAGTGATGATCTGAGATGCAAACCCATCCATGTTGATGCGGTAAACTAGACGGGAGTTGAGCACATTTCACTAGGGATGGTTGCGACGTCAGTCAGGTGTCGACTGAGTTATGGATTCCCCCAGGTCAAGATTGATCCGTTATTTATTTATCTTTATAAAATTCTCAAGACAAGTGGGATTTCATGTTTTTCATTTATGCATTATTTATTTTTTTAAATAAGTTCATGATTATTTCTTGATCACATAAAATATTAAACAAGATTAAAATTTCATAAATAAGTGACAAATTTATATTTTTATTTCATGCTCAATTGTGACTGTGATAATTTAGTTTCAACATATACATAGAAATGGATTATATTCATCATTAAATATTAAAATCCCAAAAAGATATATAATTTTCCAAAGCCTTCAATTTCTCTCATCTAAACAAAACCTATAGTTTGGGGTGAATGTCAACAATATATTAGAGTGCTTCTTATTACCGGGGTGTTTTCATGAGAGAACTGGGTCAACTAAACTAAATTGAGTATTTAAGGATTGTCCACAGATAACTTACTATCACTTTAGAGGAAAGATGTTATGGGAATCAAGTTTGAATTCCAAAATATGGGACTTTTCTCAACAATATAAGAAAGCACAAGTCTAGTTGTTGGCCAACCTAGTGCATTCCTTCAAAACCTACAAGTAGTGGCGTATCCAAATATTTTAGAATATGAGGATGGTTTCTAGGATCCATTCCTCTAGAATACTCACATGATAGAGTATTCCGAATCTAATAGTGAGGGATATTAAGATTCGCTAAAATAGTGTGAAATAATAAAATGATATAATAATTTATTAATCAGAAATAACAAAAAGGTAATCAAGACAAATTATTAACTATTAAATGTTTATCTGACAATGATAAAATATGGAAATCACCAACACCACAAGTACATTATCAATATGATCGATTTTGGATAATGAAAATTTCCTGATTGAAAATAACTTCCAAGAGTGGTAGGGGCTCTTAGACATAGTAATACACCAAGAACGAATGTTATATGTGATAGGATCCAAAATTCTGGTTGATCCTCCTCAATGAGTAAGAATGGTGGAAAAAGATATATAGAGAAATCATATATGCGATTCACTATATGTAAAATCCATCATGTTGTCATCAATGTCCACACTATTTCAGAAAATGCATGAGGATGAGGATTCATACAAGATGCTTTCACCTCTCCGAAAATTATATAAGTAGAGGGCCAGACAAGAAAGGTTTGCGATCCCATGTTCTCATTATAAGATCAAGATAATATAACAGAACTAATCCAGTCCTCAAGTACTCATTATAATTTGTTATATTGAGTAGACTGAATCCCTTGGGATCAAATTGAACCAAGAACGGGAAGTGGATCTCATTCTTTACTCTTTACAATCAAGATTTGTGACTTTTATTTTCAATTATTAAATGAATGATATGACAAAATCACTGTTGGAACTTTTGGATTTAGTTCTCCAAGTTGACAAGGACATGAAAAATACCAATTTATTTGTACTTATTGTGAATAATAAAAACAAGGTCATGTTAAAGGTGTCTAAGGCCATGTCAAGGCCAAAGACACTAAGGCATAATCCAAAAAATAATTCAAATATTCAAGGGAATAGCAATGGGATGGAATTTTTCTGATTTTGAATTTGGAAAGAAAGGTCATTATAAGATGAATTGTAGTGATGTGAAAAAGAAGAAAAATAATGCTTCTACTTTAGGTATTTTTGTCATTGAATGCAATTTATCTTTATCTACACATTGGGTATTGGATACAGCGTGTGGCTCACACATTTTTATTCATATACTAAACCATGTGGGTTAAAGATTATTGAAAAGGGTCAAGTGGATCTTCGAGCTAACAATGGTTCATGTCTGGTAGCCTTGGCAGTGGGAGGCTATCACATAAACTTACCAACTGCTACGGTTCTTGTTTTAAATAATTTCTATTATGTACCTTTTGTTACCAGGAAAATTTTCTCTATATTTAGTTTAGACCGAATGGTTTATTATTCCTTTTTTGGAAATAAATGTATGTCTCAATTTAAGGATAACATATGTTATGGTATTGAACATCTTATCAATGTTTTATTTGCTGGAGCTTGAGAACTTCGTAATGGTAATCAGTGACAATAACCTCCAACATGACTTATATATCACCCTCCAATGGGACGTAATGATTTGTCATGTAAACAAGAAGTGATTATTAATATTACGTCAGGAAGGGTATTTAGACTCTGTACAGTCAGAACCCTTGGATGTATGTCGAGCTTCTTAAAGAGGAATGATCACCAAAACACCTTTCTCAGGAAAGGGATAAAGAGCCAAATCAGTACTAGAATTAATATATACTGATGTATGTGGTGCTTTTATATTAGATTCAAGAGTTTTTTTTCATACTTTATTACTTTTACCGATGACTATAGTAGGTATGAGTATATCTACTTAATGCATTATAAGTCTGATTCCATTCATTTTTTAGGTAATGCCCAAATGAAGCAGAAAACCAACATGGTAAGAAGATAAATGAACTCCTCTCACACCGAGGTAGAAAATATCTTAACCAAGATTTCATTTATAACTTGAATTACTGTGGGATAGTATCCCAAATCACTCAAACATATACACCAAAATATAATGGTATTAGTGAAAGGAGGAACATAAACCAACTTGGCATATTCAGATCAAGGATGATTCATTCACCTCTTCTGTTATCCTTTTGGTTATACGCTTTGTAGACATGAGCATATACCATTATCCGAGTACCAAAAAATGATAAAGACAGAATTCTATATGAGTTATGGTATGTAAAGAACCCCATTTTGACACACTTATGTGTATGGTGGTGTGGGAGTTTTTTCAAGGCATTACCAAGTGACAAAATGGCATCTAGAAGCACCAAGTGCATCTTTATAGGTTATCATATGGAAACTAGACGATATTAACTATATGAACCTTTAGATAAAAATGTTATTGGTTCATGATACTCCATATTTACTTAAAAGGAAACATATTTATATTGGAAATTGTGGGTGCAAGATTGAATTCGATGAAGTTAGTGCTCCAGATGCACAAGAGTTGGTAGAAAAACAATCTCCACAAGAACATGTGGATGAAGAAGTTGTACCTGAGACACAATTACAGTGAAGGTCAACCTGAGAGTTTAGAGAACCATAGTGCTATAATTTTCTTGTCACTGAGTCAGGTGACACATTAATACTTTAGGACAATGAACTTCAATCCTATAAGGAGGAATTATTATGAAAAAAAGTTTCTAATTGGAAAGAATCCATGAATTCTGAGATTGTGTCCATTTACCAAAATCTTTTTTGGATATTGTTAGTCCCACATACTGATGTATAGACCATTGGATGAAAATGGGTATTCAAAAAGAATATGGACATATATTGTGAGTTTAATACCTTCAAAGCAATACTGGTCAGAAAGGGTTTCACGAAACTTCATGGCATAGACTATGATGAAACCTTCACACCAGTAACTATGATTAAAAAAATAAAAAAATTTCTTACAATTGCAGCCTTACGTGATTATGAATTTTGTAAAATTGATGTAAAAACTTATTTTCTAAATGGGATGTTGGTTGATGATGTTTATATGACTCAAACTGAAGGGTGTATAAATGTATAGAATGCTAATAATGTCTGCAAGATACAGAGATCCATTTATGAATTGAAGAAGGCATGAAGTTTATTTAATGTTTGTTCTGATGAGGCCATAATAGATTATGGTTTTGTTAAAAGTGAACGAAATCTTTGTGTTTATAAAAATAATGAAGTCAATTCAATCTTTTTCCAAGTATTATACTTAATGACATTTTAATTTTTTTAAATGAGGTAAATCTCTTACAGTTAGTTTAGACATGGAAAAATGAATGTTTATCCATGAAGGACATATGTGAAGCATCCTACATTATAGGGATCAAGATTGATCTAGATAGATATCAGAGGCTTATTTGGGTATGTAAAAGTACATATATTAATAAGGTACTGAAACGGTACAATATAGAACAATCCAAGAGAGGATTTCTACCTATATCACATGGTATATATTTCTCTAGGAAAATGTGTCCACAAACATAGGAGGATATTGATAGAATGAGTATAGTATCTTATGCCTCAAAAGTGGGGTCAATAATGTATTCCATTATATATACTAGGTTTGATACTACCTTTTCATTCATCATGGTGGTATAAATCAAGCCAATCTAGGAGAGATTCATTGAACAACTATTAAAACCATCTTAAAGTACGTGTGGTGTACTAAAGATATGTTCCTGGTTTATGGAGGAGATGAAGAACTCAATGTGAGGGAATTCATTGATGCATGTTTCCAGACAGATCATCATGATCTAAAATCATAGTCAGGCTACATATTTTTCCTGAATGCTGGTACAGTAAGATGGATAATCTTGAAGAAAGCTGTGGTTACTCATTCTACAACAGATTCTATACATATTGTAGCTTTCGATGCAGTAAATAAATAAATCTGTATATGTAGCTTCATCTTAGACATTAATGTTGTGACTAGAAGTGGAGAACTTGTTCTAGTATATTGTGATAATACTACTACAGTAGTTCTTGACAAGGATCCCAGGTCTCACCATAAGACAAAGCATATCGTTCATATGATTCATCTCTTGTGGGATATTACTCAAATATGTGAAGTGCCAGTTAGTAGATTAGACACATAGGAAAATATAGAATACTCCCATAAAAATTCCATTTCTTAGTAGAATCATGATTATTATGTGGGATCTAGCGAATTGAAACTTGTTATCATTTTCCTCTAGTGTAAGCGGGATTGTTGAAAGTTGATTATCTAGACCCAAAATTTATTGTACTTTGATTACAACTACATGAATGTATTCTGTTATAATACATTATTTAATCATTCCATAATAGTGTAGATACTTATGAATCCACTTTGTTGATGGAAATGTCTGCAGAATAAGTGATGTATCAAAGGGATATAGCAGATCCCATGCAATAAAGATATCCCTGAGATGCCATGGTAGTAATATTAATGTAATGTTCTATGGTCCAAATATATCATTATGAAATGACATAGATGATGTTTGACCATTAGGTGCTGGTGGATCATAATCATTGAGACTTCTTCTCATGATGTTCTCACTTGATGATCTCTAATAGTTGAGATCATGAGGACTGACCCACATAATATGAACATCACATGTTAATAGTGTCATTGGTTGTTCCTTTCTACAGGAATGTGTAATGGTCCTTATACTTGAGATCATTGTCAATGGATTTCATTTAATTTCATACTTTGATGCACATGGAAAACCATAGAGAAAAAGTCATGGTGAGGTAGTCTATTTTGGGTATGTTGTTTGTGACATGGAATTGATTTAATGATCAAGATAGTATTTTTCACTTTTGAGTTCAGGAAGATATATCTTCGGCCTAGTTGATTATGATGGTTTCACCATCATTAAATCTATGGCAATGGTAGTGGATGGTAAGACAATCGACACTGAACAATAAATAACATAACATTATATAAAGGATGATGACACTAGTATGCATTATGCTTTATTGAGTTATCGATGACGAAGAGATTATATTACACAGACCATGTTCGTAGGATGTTAGTCATTTCTCTTACTTTACCTTTTCTCTACATTAGCCACTCTGGGTTTCTAGACCCCCTCTTGGTTGGATGATATTATTCACTACTATAGAGATAGGATCCTAGAGGGTCACACACAATAGACCTTTGAGAATCTACCATATTTTGTGAATAGGAATATATTCCATGGTGGACCCCGTAAAAGGCTCTGAGCATTAACCACGTTCTTTGGATCACAAAGTAATAAAATAATTAGTTAATTATTCATGTATGGAATAATATGTTGAATTTATTTATAACTTGAATTTATTAGTTATTATTTAAATACAAAGATAAAATATTATTCGAAAAGATTTAATTATCCTTGGATCGTTTAATATTTTCAAGATAACTAAGTCATGTTATAGACTCAAGTTTATGAAGAATTATATATTTAATATATATTAGAGTTAGTGATAAAGTAATAAATATTATTTATGTGAAAATTTTATTTGACATAAATAAATACTTATAATACATATATAGAAGAAATTAATTACATGGGGGCAAAGATCCAATACCAGTTATTTTAGATATCCTTTATAAATTAAGAGAGATGGACCCCCTTGTAACTATTCATGTGTCAAATTTTATATCCCCTCTTTTTCCATGGATTCTTGAGAAAGGTCCTCTCAAGCAAGGAAGAACATCACGATCAACCTTCTTGAATCGAAGCATCATGCCTTGCGCTGATCACTACTACGTCTAAGAGATTATTGGTGTGTCGTGGTAGCTACCAGATTCCAAAAATTATGTGCCTGTAGATTCAAAAGGCCCATGCAGATGATCTAGAGGACTTAGATGATTCAGTCTTCAATCAATGGTACGTCACCGAAATCCTAGGAAACAGTTGTGCATATAGGATCCAAACAAGGTAATTGTTATTTTTATATTTTATGCTATATCAAATCAACATTTGGTCCATGTACTATAGATGGATAGATCACCAGAGTCTATGTCCTAACGTTGGACTGTTGAGGCAATTTTTTTTAAATTTTGTAGCCCATAAACATTAGATACTCATCCCGGTAACTAAAAATTTCCAATTAATTTTTATTCTAATAATTCATTTTATAATTTTTTGAACTAGAATTTTTTCATATTTTATTTATACATATTCATACCCTCTAATTAAATGGAAATTATCTAACTAAAATTTTATGTAAAAATACTCAAATAGAATATTATGGTTTGATTAAAAATAATATTTATGTATGGAAAAATATTTATGAATTTAAATTTATTTGAAAAACATATTTGATAAAATATTTTGTTTTTGCATTATACCCCAATGATATTTAAACCTCATCATATCCTCATGTTCCCAAATAACTTCATGAAATTTGTCGTAACAGCACAAACCATTGACAAGGTGAGTAAATTGTTTTGTATCAAATTCATTAAATGATAGAGAATCAATATAGTTTTTTCTTCATAATGTATATTTTTATTCAATGGTATGGCCATTGATTTTAAAATATGAGAATTATCTAAAATTTAGTTCCTTAATAGAGATATATATAACACATAATGGACTTGAAGAAGATTACTGGATGTGTAAAATGATATGATTACACCACTATATGATAAAAATGTTCATAAGGGCCAATATATATATATATATAGGAATCATCTTTACCTTCTTAAAAAAAACTCATAACCTCTACCCAAAAAGATATTAATATAAATACCTTCTCACCAATTTTGAACTCAATATCCCACCAATGATTATCCTCATAACTTTTCTGTCAACTCTTAGATACTCTAATGTGCTGCTAAAATGCTTTGGATTTCTGTATAATTTTCTCATCTATATCAATTATCATTAAATTTAATTTTTTAATTTATCCTTAAACATGAATGTTATACACTTTATATCATATAAGGATTCATAAATATCCATATAAATACATGAGTGAAAGTTATTATTACTAGAATACTCATAGATAGAATCATATTGATCTTAACCAACATCTATTTATAGAGATCATGAAATCAACATATCCTCTTGGGTTTTTATTTTATTCATAGTCTTTCCTTAAATCTAAGGATGATATTCACTACTAACGCATAATTATATATTTAGATACTATAGAATTATTTTCTATAATAGTTAGGCTGACCACAAATCTCGATCAGATACAATATACTATGGGACCCCATGAAATCTTTCCACATATTTAATGTATAACCTATAAATATAATCAAGATAAAACTATTATTTAATGGTAATAAAGTGAGATGAGTTTTTATGGTCATCATCTACAACCACAATGTATTATGGCCATTAAATGTTATAAAGGGATTGATGAAAAGATCGATGGTGAACATTTCCAATCTCAATCATCGTATGGGTAATAGATGTAATGTTGCATTATATTTCTATATATCAACTTTAACATTATGAAAATTTATGTAACAAGATAAAAACTGAACAATATCCCTTTTTCATATCATCCCACAAAAAAAATATTCTTTTATATATCTATATATATTTATATTTCCAAGATATATTGGATATGAAATACATTGAGATTCAATCGATATTTCCCTATTTAATTATGTTGTTGTAAGAGAAATACATGATTCTTAAAAATTATCAATACATCACAACATTGATTGATATATAGAACACTTTCCATAATCAGTTTCACTCTATATATATTTTTTTCACCTCTTTAATATTCACATTGATAAATGCTTTATCACTAATATAATAATTTGAAAAATTTTCACCTTACATAATCGATTATAGTTTCATTCTTTTTGAATGTAGAAATATTATATATTGTGTGATCCTCATTATAGATATGATAGCATAATATTTTTGTCTTATAGGATCATATACATTGTCCACATTCCCAGGCTGGTAAAGTAATAGGGAATCATAATATTTAGTCAACCCCTTATATAATCTCTGGTGTCTATCCAAAAATTTATAGTGGAATATAAACATTAATATCTTATGATTATTATATACATATCTCAACTTTATCTTAAAATATAATACTATTGTATCTTTAATTGAAACATTATCATAGCTAATTCCATATAATTAGGTTGGTAATTTTTTCTTGTGGACCTTTAATATTCATGATGAAAAAATATATAACTATATCAATATACATGAGGATGCAACTTATTTTATTTATTAATGAATTAATATATATAATGAAACATTATCCAGTAAATCATTGTGTGATCATTGGTTAACTATCAAATATTCACTTCATCAACTCAAAATATTCCTCACATTCATTTTTCTGTAAGTTCATAACCCACTTATTTGTCAACGTGGTGAATTATTAAGATTGTAATGATAAATACCTCAATGAACATCAGTAATATCTAAATAACTCATGAAAAATAAGGATTTTAAATACAATGGTTGGGCAAGGCCATTACTCAATAAATTTTTTCATTGATGGAACCACTGATATACCCTCAATTGAAACTATATATCCCATGAAAAAATAATTCTAAATACAACATTCAAACTTGTTAAATTCATTAGAAATTTTTACACTCTATGGGTATTTATCACAATTATCAAATGATGCTAAATATATTTCTTTCTATATGAATATATAATATTTTCATATTTAAATACTACAAAAAATTCATAGTAATAACTAAAAATTCTATTCATTAAATCCAAGATGATAGTTAGGTCATTAGTAATTAAAAATTGAATCAATATAAATTAATAATTCCCATAACTCATATGGACGGATATATTGGCTATATCCTCTTGGTTAACAATTAATTGATGATATCCAGAATGAAGGTCAATCATAGATGAGTATATAGAAACTCAGAATGAATACCATTATTATTGATGCAGGGTAGAATATACTTTTTCTTGCTAATTATATTGTAAAATTATTGATACTAATTATAAAGGTAAATTTATCCCTATTAATTATTGAAAAAAATAATGGGGTTATAAAATTGTGATACACTACAGAATATAAATATTTTTTCATGATTCCCTTGGTGTTTTGTCATCCATTCATGAAACCCCATTGTTATTATTATATAATGAGTATTTAAAATAATTGTATCACCATATATGAGTTATCTTGAAATCTAAACATTAGTATATTGAGGAATACTCTGAAACTCTTATGTAAATATATCATAAAACTCTCAAAAAATAGGCATATCCTTTACATTTATTTTCTCCCCATTCATTTTTGAAAAATTCCCTTCAAATATAGGAATTACGATTCAAATGATTAATGTAATTTACATTAGATGTTCGTATTAATACTCACACCAATACATAATCATAGGTGAATTCATAAAATAAATTTTAACATTAGTACCTTTTAAATTGATTTTAGATTATTATAAATAAATCTAATACATGCATAGAATCACCTCAAATTCAACTATATAGAGAATAAAAATATATACAGGAATCAATTTCCCATAAACATCAATCAGATATAAATTATTAACTCGTGATGTTACAAGCATACACCTAATATTTTTTTACCACTAACTCATCATCTGATTATTGAACTTGAAATTTAATACCGCTAAAAAATTCCTCATATATAAATGTTATGGTAAGGCCAAAATAAAACAATACATTAGAAATTATATAAGGGATAATAAGTGTTTTTTAACACCATCTTTATCATAACCATCATTGAAAGTTATGATAACATGCTAATTGACTTTTTATTTGTGTTTAAGAGGTTCTTTACACATATCATACAAACCCTTCAGCTCTGTCTACTGGTTAGCATAATTCATATACTCCTCACATTTGAATCATTTGCAACTGGGCAATGAATAAGAAGTAATTTTGTAAAAAATAAATATTTTGTAAAATGGATTTTAAACATCGTAGTAAAATGTAAAAACTTTATTGAATAACATTTTAGAAAAGATGTATATGAAATAAAAAATATTTTATATTGAAGAGAGAAATAAGATCAATTTTCAATAAAAATATTATTTTGGTCTCTTAAGTTCCTTTACAAGAGAAAAATGAAAGCAAAAATGCATTCTATAAAATATAAATAAATGATATTAAAAAAATTCGTATTTATAAAATAATGATCATATAATTTCATCAATATAAATTCAATAATAAATAGCCGTGATTAAAGTATTATTGAAACCAAAATGACTCACTGCCTTGGTGATATTCAAATTAAAACATTATACAAATGAAAAAAAATATGTGGATATGTATGACCCCATAATTTTTATTCGAATAAACATAAAATAATTTCATGGACATTATATAAACCAGAAAAACAAACATGTGTTGAATTATATATGTGTCTCACATAAGTAAAAGTCATAAGAAATACCTTACCATAATTTTCGACTTTCAAAATACATGTTTGAACCAACTATATGATATATATATATATAATATATTTAATAAACGTAATCATATACAACATAACACATATTATATAATTATATCCTTTTATCACCTCTTTATTAACAACTATTTTATAAAATCACTTTATGGGTTATTAAAGCTTTATTTTTCATGGTTGATTTGGTTCGATATTTTTATTTATTTTATTTTTATCATGGTTATATAATTTTTATAACATTAAAAATTAAATAAATATCATATATATTAATTATATAAATATTTTAATTCATTAATAAAAGTATATACAAAAAACTAATTACACTGTGCATGCACGAGAGTGGTCATACATATGCATGAATGTAATTTCATTCTACCAAAAGACGGAAATAAATAATGGTAAATTATATTTAATCATTATATAATAAATTTATATCATATATTCTAATTAAATATATTCTTATACCCATCCATGTCAAAATAAAATTAAAAACACATTATATCGCCCCATGGAGATGGTAGTCAAAACGTACGCACCAGCGAGGTTATCATTTTTCAATGGATTGGTATGTACGAAGGTATATGTGATATTATGACATCAAGAATATTTTTTTAATAAATATCATATATATACTTTCAATACTTCATTATATTAATATTTTATAGGAATTTAGGTAAAATAATAATATTTTTTCGTGAGGCGGTAGTCCACCATACATACAAACGATAGTTTTGTATCACAATTATTTTAAGAGAGGAATTTTATATTTAATTAAAGTAACCAAATAACAAATAATTATATATAATATACTATTTTTATTACTTCATTAATAATTTAAAATATTTTATTGAGGTATAAGATGAAATAAAATGAAAATGTGGGGTCATGAACTATACCTATTCTTTAGAAAACCTCATTATTCTTGTAAAAAATTCCTTCCTAGGATGGTCATATAATAAAAAATTGAATATTTGTAATGGTTATGTATTTAAGTAATTTATTTTTTGGTATTTTTTAAAACAAATATGTCTTTGAATTTGAATAATTGTGGGGAGGTTGTTTTATTTTATAATTGAGGTTTACATCAAACTTGTAATTTTTAAATGTTTTAATATAATATCAAGTAATGTATTGAAATGAAATTCCAAAAAATATAAAATTAAACAACCACTTATTATATAATTTCAAAATATGGATATTAAATGGATGTTATACATGTATTTAGGTAATTTTAACCTAAATATGTTTAGTTTGATCCCTGATAATCCCATGTAAACATTAATTGTAGTAACAAATTTTTACAATTTTCACTATTGACCATGGAAAAAAATTATGTATAACAAATTGTAAAATATTAGTTATTATGATTCAAAATATGGAAAACATTTTATGAAATTAAATTCTTATAGGTGGTATAATTTAATTTCAAATTAAACCCCCAATCGAGATGAAAATGTAGTTACCCAAATATAATGTTTTCCTAAGTATAATACATTTTTATAAATCATTTGAAGATTAATTGATTTCCAATGGACTAAATTGGATGAATATTTAAATTATTGATGGAAATATATTTTTGAATAATTTTTAAAAACAATATTTATCATTGTAAATTCCTCAAATGAAAAGATAATGTTTATTAAAAATATGTGTCTTCCTATATTCCATGATAAACTAATAATTTATATTATTATAAAAAATTTAATATAGGAAAGGAATGATTTTTTTAAAAAAATAATTCATTATTTTCAACGGAATTTCATTAAATTGAGAAATAAATAATTTTATGATAAGTATGGAAAAATCAATAAAACTAGTTTCTAAAATATTTAGCTTTAAGCATAAAATTTTATTTATTATTATCTCATTCCATGACAAAAAAATGATGAATAAAAAAGCCATTATTGAATAAATAACATATAAATTTCATTATAATTATTTAATATATATTAATTTTTTATAGATAATAATATATTACTTTCATAAAATATTGAAAAATAACTCTTCCATTATTTCTAATGGATTTATATTTTAAATTTTAATTAACTAATAACCATAAAATTCATTTAATACATTTGAAACACATTTTCTAATAATTTATTTTTTATTCATATTCACTCATATAATGTCTATGTGATTATTTTCACATTAAATTACAATACTTGGACTGTATATCTCTATTTTTTTAAACATAGTGATACGTGGAACTCAAGATATCAATGAAATTAAATTTATCAAAAATAAAATATCTCTTAGAATATCAGTCTATTATAGAGAAATTAATAATATGGTATTCCATTATTATAATAATATTTTAGAATATTATTAATATTTATTCTATCTTATATTAAAGTAATATAAAATATTTTATTGTTGTAGACGAAGATAATATATCAGAGAGCTTGATTGAGAACATTACACACCCCTTTTATAATTATCTATTTGTAGATTCATTAAGGTTCTATATATTGGTTATTTTTAAAGGCCCTAGATTCAAAAAAAATTTAGAGGTTTTATAAGAGAATAGGGTAGATCCTTATTGAATCTAATTCTTTATAATTTGTGTAGAAATTTGGGGTTATTGATCACAATTTATAAGTGAATAAAATGAAATTATTGTAAAAACTTATTAATTTTTCAACAGTGGAATAAAATGATTTAAGTGTAAATGAATCCCAAAGAGGTAAATAATGTATTTAGGGGGGATATAAGGTCGATAGATTCTTTACAATACATTTTCAGTCATGTTTTAATCATGATACAAATTGTTTACCACTAGTTTCTATCATTTTACAATTTGGGTTCTTACATTGGTAGTAAGTATTTACCCAAGTAATTTAGTTTCTAATAAAATCATAATGTAACTCATATATCCAAATTATTAAGTTATAAAACAAAATTTTGACTCCATATAATTTAATTTAAATTATAAATAATATAAAATTTACTTTTAAATAAATTAATTTAGTAAAAAACTCTTTTATGGAAAAACATTATTTTAACCATTTTTGTATTCTTAATATTTTTTATTATTCAATAATAATTTAATGAGTTTTAATATATTGGAATATATATAAAAACATAATATAAAATTATTTATTTAAAATATTCCAATTTGATATTTTAAGTAAAATTATACATCAATAATAAAAAATGCTGTGAAAATATCTATTTCATCTTTATCATGGTCATTTACATCAATCATATTAACCATAATTTTAGGAATAAAAATGAAAATGAAATAATTATATATTATTAAAAAAATGATATAAAATTTTAAATCCATTTTTTTATTTAAATTATCCATGTGATGAATATAATCATTAATATATGTGAATAAAAGTTTATTTTATCGTTAAATATTACTTAAGATTCCATATCATTAATCATGGGGTTTATAATAGAATAATATTATTTTTTTAAAAAAAATTTAAATTTTAAATATATATTTTTTATATAGAAGAGGTTTTACAAAAATATATGTCATTTTTTATAGTGACAAAGATATAAAAGTGACAATATTAACAAAATTATTATTTTCACTATACACTACAAATCAATTATTCTAGATAAATATGAAAAAATATCAGTATGATAATTTTAACAAGTGGAATTAAAAATTATATTTCATTTTAAACAATTAAAATTATAAAACTAATAAATATTCTTTTGAAATGAAAACAAAAAATAAAATGACAAACATCTTTTATTGAATTTTTCTCATTTAAAAATTCAAGTGTTCGTAATCTTAACTATTATTCACTATTATTTGATTATAATATTTTTATTTAATATAGGTTTTATTATTATTATATATTGAAAATAATATTAATCTAATATAGAGTGGCTCATTTTATTCATTTATAGCATGTGAAATAGTCATTATATAAAATGTATATTAGAAATAATATATATTTAAAAATATCTGGATGTCACATTCTCCCCAACATAAATAAATGGTTACTTCAAAATTTTAATTACCACTTACTAATGAAAGTGACTAAGGAGTTTATAATAAACTAAGTATATATTTTCAATAGAGATATTAACCATAAAACATATAAACTTTGAGGAACATCATTTCTCGTATAATTGGACAGTATTGATATTTTCCATTATCTCAACAATTTATACCAAATATAATACTTTTGTATTTCATAGTAGTGACTAAGGAAATCTATTTCATAGAATCATTTTTTATGATTCTATTTCCAAAAAATATTATAGCCAAAATGATTATGATAATATTCAATAAAATCATATAAAATAATAGTATGAATATGAAAACCCCCAAAACATGACTTCTTTAATTACACTTTAATTTCAACCTATAATACTTTTGGTTTAACTAAAATATAATTGTACAAAAATGTACCAAATTTATTTTAATCTACCATTTATATGGTCATATTCCAATTAGGTTATCTAACAATCCATAAATCTATGCAAAAATCCTAAAATATGATTGGTAAGGAGAATATTATCAACCAATGCATATACCATGAGAGTGTTTACTCTGATATATGGACTTAGGTCCACTCATCATGCTTTGGGTTAATATTGATTTGACACTAAAACAGTATTTTACAAGGTGATTACCCTATGGTACATCTATGGAATGGTCTCATCTATATTCAATTATGTAGATATAGATATGATATTTAGTAAACCTACATACTAACAACATGACCTGGACTCTAGGATTTTGTCTTACACATAGCCTTATCCATTAGACTTCCCCTTAGGGTTTTTATGACATCCAACACCTATAATACAATTTATTTTAATATTTATTACATGAAGACATGCTTAATAGTTCCCCAAGATATATATAGTCCTAGTTTAATCGGAAAATTAGATACATAAACAAATTAAATATAACAAGGATACATTGAAATTATATAAAATTCCATAAAATTACCTTAAAATCCACTGATCATTTAATATTACATGGGATATCCTAGTTATGTACATAAGAAATGGGTGATTTATAAATCTTAGAAAAAGAGAAATCAATGTATAGACTCTCATAATGTAGTATATGTGATTTAAGAGACATAACATGATAACATATAATTATGTTAACCATATTCATGAAAATATGTAAGAACCTGGTTCTTATTCTTGAGGTACATGTTTATTCCTTTCTCTTTCCTTAATATTTTTTTAGGAAATGATGAAAATGGGAGAAATCATACATTTTGGGACTACACACCATTTATTATTCCACTTGCTGTGTACTTTGGATGTGTGGGATGAGTACACAGGTTGTGTATCCATGATGGCGATGAAAGTTGTAAAAACTGACTACACATCATATAATAGCTATGTACACGCCATGTAGTCAGTCCCCAACAAAATAGTAAGGTGTTGAAGGAAACCGCCAGCAGGGCGATAATACATGCCCTGTAATCAGGAATACACGCCGTGTGCTCATGTTGACAATGAACAGTTTGGTGATGGGAAAAAGGTAGCCGCCAAAGGAACAGTTAAATGAGAAAAGTACTCACCGTGTAGTCTATAGTACACACCGTTTAGTTTGTTTTTACTGATTAAATGGGTAGTATCAAAACCTATTCACATGAATGGCTTAGAACCGGAGGAAGGTGTTGGGAGATGAGGCCAAACCTTCGAGGATCTCCACATCGAGTGTCGAGAATCCGTCTTCACCTCTGACGATCTCATTGGAACCGCACGGGTAATCCCTCCACTCTCCTTAAGCCTTTCATGAAAATTAGTCTTCTATGTGAATTTATTTGAGTTTTAATGAGGATTTCATTCATCTCAGATCTACGTCCTCTTGGATGATACGAGGATTTTCATTTGCGTTACCCTTTAGGGGAATTTAAGGTAGGTGTATTAGTGTTTAATTTCCAACTATAGTGTATTGTTGTGTGAATTTTTATGACACGAACCCATGTGGGGTGTCATGTGGAAGAGTCCTTGGCTGTTTAAATACCTAGAATTGTATAGGTAATTAAATGTGATAATAAATTGTTTTTTGGGATCACTGCTCGGATCCAGGACCGCACTAGGGGGTACGTTCTTCTATTTATCCATTTTTCTAGGATATCTGAGGGTATGACTTTATAATAATGAGTATAGAATTTCATTGAGAGTAATTTCATGTTAATTTCTTATTTACATTTTGGGCATGTCTTGGTTATTGTTTATCCCTAGGGCAGTGTTTTACTTAGCCTGAGGGAAGTACATCCTTTAGCCTGAGGGAAACTTCTTCTGTGCCTATGGGCAATAGACTCTATTCCTGAGGGCGACACTTTTTATGCCTGAGGGAAATTTTTGTTATGTCTGTGGTAAACTACATGTGGGTTATGATTCTGATTACTTGAGGGTAAGGGTTTTCATGTCGGAGGAAAATGACTGTTCATATAGAAAATTCACTGTGGTGATTTTCTATATATTTAATTATTAAATGAATATTAAAATTGCAATATAACAGGTGAAGTTAGTTACTTTTGGGTACTTCTTAGTTTATTTCATTTACTTTTGCACATTGTTGTTGCACATTTACACATAGTTTAGCACGGGCCATTGGTGGGTGCCTACTAGGATTTATTTCTCACAGCCTATTTGGGTCATGTCTTCGGCCCAAACAAAAAACGTTTCTATAGGTGTGGATAAGGGAAAGGGTCCCTATACAGGTACTTTATTGCTGCTGAGGAGTAGGTTAGCATGGGACTGGTATTAGGCTCACGATTTTACCAGATGTTTTGTTTTTTTTGTTGTACTATGTATTGTACTGAACTTTATTGTTGTGTAACATGTTCTGGATATTTTCGTAGAAATTGAGACATACTGCATCATTTTCTATAAAACATTTGGTTATCTTTTACTATAGTTGTTTATTTTAAATGTGTATTGTTTATTGCTTCCATTGTTGTATGTTTGTATAATTTATTCTGATGTGCTGCACATTGACAAATGATGGCATAGTTTCCCCACTATCAGAACTGGGCCCTAACTACTAGTTTGTAACCTATGGTGTTTGGTGAAATGTGCTTGATATCATGTGACCAATCAGGTCCGGGGCACCAGTTGAATAGAACCTAGAACCGGGACGTTACAAAGTGGTATCAAAGGGTTTTCTTTTCATTGAATTACTTTTTGTAGCCTTAGTTTGGGATAGGACGAAAATGGTAGTTGGTAATACGCTGTGCCCAGGAGTAGCTAACCTTTGTACAAGGAAAAAGGTCGTATACCTCATATTTTTTTAATTATTCTGTTTTTGAAAATGTTATAGTTGATTTGATTTTCACCGTTGGGTGACAGACTTGTGATTGTGTTGTTTATATGTTATCCATGGGTTCTATTATGTTGCAACCCGATGAGATGAAGGTATTCCATCTCATGGATCATTTTTGGCACATGGTAGAAATTACATTCCATGGAAAGTTCCATGCCATGTAGGTGCATTAGAAATTTTCATTTTGTTGTGATAGTTTTTGTACTAGAAAAGCATGTTGTTGTGACAACTCCTTGATAAATACCTTCTATGAGATAGGGTATGGTTGTATAAGCTTGTTTATAGAATGGATGCTAAAAATTGGTTTTTTGGGAGTATGGGCCCTTATTGACCAGAATTTGGTGGATCATTGACTGTTTATCTTGATATAACATGTATAAGATGACAAACATTGATTTGTGGGTTGTATGGGACCTCACGAATCAGAATTTGGCATTTAAGTATTGTATTTTAGTATTTTCTGGGTTCCAGAATAGTATCTGAGCATTACTGTCTGGAAAACTCAGTATACACGCCGTGTAGTTCCATGCACACATGCCATGTGTTCTTCTGTTTGGGAAGAAAATAAAACTTTTTAAGTACACTCCGTGTACCCCACATACATTCTGTGTAGTCTCTTCCCGTGTCATAGACCGTGTGGGCATGGACACTGGGAAGGTAAATTCTTGGGGTGAACACACCATGTACCAGATGTACATGCCGTGTAGTATTGACCCGAAGTCTGACTGTGTAACTAACAACACAGATGGAGGAGACCATAAGACATACACACCGTTTCCACTATGGAACACGCTATGTGGATTAACCAGGGGACCTGACCATGTAACTAACAACACAGGTCAGTGCAATCCTTTCGTATACACGCCATGTTCCTGAGGGAGATGTCGTGCAGTCTTGACTAGTGGAAGAACGTGTGGACCTAACCATGTAGCTGGGAAACGGTGTGGTGTACACGCCATGTGAGGGTCTAACACGTCATGTAGTGTCAAGCCGTGTATTCGGTCGTCTCATAAATGACACGGGCAGTTGGAAAGATTACACCATACACATAGTGTAGATTATATACAAGTCGTGTAGTTTTGTTCAAAGAGAGTCACGTGTCTTAGCCATGTATAAGGACCTGGGCATGGGAAGGGAGGTCCGGTACATGCCGTGTAGTCAGTATACCCATTGTGTAGTCTTGTTTTGTAATCTTGAATTTCTTCTTCCTCTTGTTCCACTTTTTGGTCCCTTAGTTTTAGTCTTAATAATCTGGATATAATGTGTGTGTTTGACCATGTAGGGTCATGCAACCAAGACGATCACGCGTTGTCCTCCAGGAGAGCGACGACAATTATAATCCATAAATGGTGGGACATGGGCTACCAGTAGATCCTCCAGAAAATCCATATGCGGTACCGGCCATTATACTGGGCACAGGTGTGGAGGCGCAGTTTCGTGAAGGCATTATGCGGTTCATGCAAACCTTTCAGGGAGCACCGTTGGCTGCCACATCTATGGATGAGCTGACTCATATCTTTTAGCAGCATCATCCACCTTTGTTTTTAGGAAATGGCAGACCACATGCTATGGAGTCTTGGATGGGGTCTATGCACACTATTTTCAAGCATCTATAGTCGCCTCCCGGGCGGCGGGTCATGATCATGACATATATGCTGCGTGATTCTGCCAAGAGGTGGTGGGATGTTACCACTCAAACAGAGCATCACACAGACATGGTGTGGGAAGATTTTCAGACATCCTTATATGACTTCTTCTTCCCAGAGACAATGAGAGCAGATAGAGCACGAGAGTACATGAATCTGCAGTACGACACTATGTCGGTGATCGACTATTCTGCTCGTTTCACCGAGCTTCAGCGTTTTGCACCCATTCTGGTGGGTGATGAGGCATTGAGTGCTAGACGTTTTGAGGATGGTCTTCGATATGAAATCCAAGTGCTGGTGAATGTTTTCAGGTTGCCTTCAGTACATTCTATCATAAACTAGGTGTTGATTACAGAATAAAACCTTCGGGCAGCTAGTGGTGCAGGCCTGGGCGGTTCAGCACCAGTTTTTGGTAATATTTCTGCCAGTAAGAGGAAGTAAAAGATAGATTTCTCTCACTGTGGAAATACCATCCAGAAGAGTGTTTCAGGTGGTCATGTTAGGTGCTACCAGTGTGGTAATGATGGGAACAAGAGACCGCAGTTCCCATGTGACCTAGTAGAGTTCTGAGTTGGCAAGATGGGTCATCTATAGCGCTTTTGCATGGAGTTTCCACCAGTGGCTAGTGAGAGGGGTTATATGTAGACTCTGTGTGTGGGAGAAGGACCAACAGATTCTTACTAGTTGGGAAACTGGAATACATTAGGGCATGCAGGCAGAGATGGTGGTCTTGGCCGTGGTAGCTAGACAACAGGATCTCAGAGGCAACTTGGCAGGACAACTCAGGCTAGCCAGGCTATGTCTCAGGGCCATGACACTGGGAATGCATATGCAATGCAACAGACCCAACATGAGTAGGATCCCAGACCATATACTATCAGAGATACTATTCTAGTAGCTTCTGTCTTATATTCAGTACTTCTTGATACGGGCGCTACACCTAGATTTATGTATGTACCCATCGTGGAGAGCCTTGGGCTCTATGTTTCTTCTTCTTCTGATGTTATGATGCTAGACACTCCATTGGGAATAATAACAACATATGTGTGTCAGTTCAAGGAGTTCCCCCGTGAGGTTGGTGGGTGTCACTTTTTATGGGACCTCTTTGTCATAGATATGACAACTTATGAAATAATTCTTTGGATGGATTAGTTGGTTCCCTTTCGAGCCTTTGTAGGCTCTAATCATCGCAGGGTGTGTTTGACATCACCAGAGGGAGGATAGTTTCTATACAAGGGATAGTGGGATGTTTAGGCGAGTCGAGTTGGACCAGAGCATTGTGGGTGAGGTGGACTCATAGCCCTGGTTGTGAGTTTATATTTGGATGACTATGGAACTTTTTAGAAGTATTTCCCTCTATTTGTCGATCGTTTCAGGGATGTCTTCCCCGACGAATTTTCAGGTCTACCTATAGAGTGTGAGGTGGATTTCTCTTTCAAGCTTGTGCCAGGAGTGACACCGTTGTCCATTCCTCCTTATAATATGTCCACAACTGAGATACAAGAGCTCAATATATATTTAGAGGAGTTACAGTAAAATATTTCTATATAAATCCATAGTTATCCTTGGGGTTCACCAGTCCTTTTTGTGAATATGGAGGATGGTACCCTCAGACTCTATGTGGATTATCAGAAACTAAACCAGTTGACGGTCAAGAATCGATATACCTTGCTGAGTATTGATGATATTTTTGATCAACATAGAGGTGCACGAGTGTTCTCAAATATTTACATGAGATCAAGATATCATCAGTTACGCGTTAGACCATCAGATATACCGCTTCCAGCTTTTCAGAGTAGTTATGGTCTGTACAAGTACATGGTTATACCGTTTGGACTCACAAACACACCATCAGTTTTCATTTCTCTGATGAGTCCTGTGTTCCACCATTATTTCGATTCTTTTGTGGTAGCCTTCGTGGATGACATCTTGGTGTACTCACACACTCGACACGATAATTCTACACATCTTGAGATTGTTTTGAGTACACTGATAGATCATCGGATATATGCTCTGATCTCAAAGTGCCACATTTGGATGGACCATATTCACTTCCTGGGTCATATCATCTTAGAGGCAGGAGTTGCAGTAGACCTAGAGAAGGTGAGAGTAGTATTTTCCTGCGAGTAGCCAAAGAACATGTTTGAGATACAGAGTTTCTTGGGGATGGTTGGTTACTACATGCATTTTACATTGTACTTTTCCCACTTAGTAGTGCCATTAATGGGTTTGACTAAGAAGGGTGTGATGTTCGTTTAGTTAGAAGCATGCGAGACAAACTTTCAAGAGTCGAAGGGAATGTTGACATCAACACCAATCATGGTACTTCCAGAGTAGGGAATGGTCTATACAGTTTTTTTTATGCATCAGGTATTGGGCTGGGAGCTGTGTTGATGTAGGGTGATCGAGTTATTGCATACGAGTCTCGGTAGTTGAGGCCACATGAGAGGAATTACCCGACACATGACCTCGTGTTGGATGCAGTTGTTCATGCGTTATGCTGTTGGAGACATTATCTCATGGGAGAACATTTTGTGGTTTTCACCAACCATAAAAGTTTTAAGTATATCTTTACTCAGTGTGAATTGAATCTGAAGCAACGAAGGTTGGTCGAATAACATCAGTCCTTATATTTTGAGCTTGCCTATAAATGTGGTAAGGGTATCACAGTCGCTGATGCGCTGATAAGGAAGACTCAGACTCAGGCAGTGCAAGAGGCCAGTGGTTAATGGAACCTTTTGGCTTTGTTCTATGAGATGCATTTGGGGGTGCAGGACAGTCAGGGGAAGACCTATCTTTCTTCTTTAGCTGTGAATTCTATTCTCTTGGACAGAGTGAGGATGTGACAACTATCTGATTCCGAATGCCTATTTCTATGTGAGTTGGTGGCAAGTTAGGACCCTCCTCATGGTTGGATGATAGGCGATGTTGAAATTCATCATTTCCATAGACGAGTATGTGTTCCAGGGTATATACGCATAGAGCTGATGTGGGAGTTTCATGCTTCAGCATGGGAAGTTCATCATTGGGTTACCAAAATGTACCATGACTTGAGACTTCAGTATTGGTGGCCGAGTATGAAGAGGGAGATAGCTGGTTTTGTTATGAGATGTTCCACCTGTTAGGAGGTGAAGGTGGATAATCAGAGTCCAGCTAGACTATTACTCCAGTTACCTATTCTGGAGTAGAAATGGGATGATGTTGCGATGGATTTCGTGACTGGGTTTCCATGGTCACCTCAAGGCAATGATGACGTGTGGGTTGATGTAGACATACTCACAAAGGAAGCTCACTTTTTGCCGATCCAGGAGACCTTTGGAGTTGACGAGCTCAGGAAGATGTATCTCCGAGAGATCTTACATCTTCATGGGGTCCCTCATTCTATCATTTCAGATAGAGATCCCCATTTTACATCTCATTTCTAGCAGAGTTTTCAGAAGGCTCTTGGTACACACGTGCTTCTGAGCACAACTTACCACCCACAGAACGATGGTCAGTCAAAGTGTTTGATATATGTC
Source organism: Viscum album (assembly GCA_963277665.1). NCBI lineage: Eukaryota > Viridiplantae > Streptophyta > Magnoliopsida > Santalales > Viscaceae > Viscum > Viscum album. The sequence continues at coordinate 121,424 of CAUJRU010001281.1, read as the reverse complement.
CTAGAGGAAATGTTGTGTGCATGCGTCCTAGAATTTTTGGGCTCTTCGGAGAAGCATATTCCCTAGTTGAGTTTTCCTATAATAATAGTTTTCATGAAACTATTGAGATGGAAACATACGATTCTTTATATTGTAGACCATGCCGATCTACCTTGTGCTGGATGGAGGCTGGTGAGGCATCATTATTGGGACCACAACTTATAAAGTATACATCTGAGAAGGTCTAGTTGATTTAGAAATAGATGGCTACTGCACAGTCTTGTAAGAAATCTTATGTTGATTGCCGCAGACGACCCTTAGATTTCGTGGCCAAGGATCAGGTTTTCTTGCATGTTTCACCAGGTTGGGACACAGGTGGAATAGGAGATGGGGTAAAATTTCACCGAGGTATGTGGGGCCTTTTGAGATTTTGGAGAGATTCAGGATGGTTTCCTATTAGTTGCAGTTACCACTAAGGTTCTGGGCCATGCATGACATCTACCATGTATCTCAGTTGCACTGTTATCAATCAGACCCACTCACGTCTTCCAGCCCAAGGAGGATGAGCTACAGGTAGATGCATCCTTTGAGGAGCATCTGATTCATATCGCGTATAGGAGCACGATGTTTATCCAAGGTCGGTCAGTTCCCCTCATATGGGTGCCATGGTAGCATGGCTGAGTGCAGGACAAAACCAGGGAGTGGGAGAATGACGTACGTGCTTAGTGGCCAGTGATGTTCTGAGCATTATCTTCACCACCCTTGGATGGGCAATTTGGGGACTAATTGCTTTTAAGGGGGGATGTTTGTAAGAACCCGGTTCCTATTCTTGAGGTACGAGTTTCTTCTTTCTCTTTTCTTAAGTATTTTTGAGGAAATAAGGAAAATGGGGAAATTCATACTTTTTGGGACTACACGCTGTGTATCATTCCACACGCAGTATACTTTGGCCATGTGGATTGAGTACACATGCATTGTAGCCATGCAAGCGACGAAAGGTGTAAAATCCAACTACATGCCGTGTAGTAACTATGAACAAGCTGTGTAGTCAGTCAGTAGGAAAATAGTAAAGTGTTGAAGGCAGCCACTAGCTGGACAATAGTACACACCATGTAATCAGGAATACACGACATGTGCTCATGTCAATAATTAATAGTTTGGAGGTGGGAAAAAGGTATCCACCAGAGGAGCAGTTAAATGAGAAATGTACACGCCTTGTAGTCTATAGTACATGCGGTGTAGTTTGATTTTGTCACTTAAATGGGCAGTAGCCAACCTTGTTGATGGGATTGGCTTGGAACTGGAAGAAGGAGTCGGGAGAGGATTTCGGACCTTTTAGGATCTCTATATCGAGCGTCGAGAATCCCTTTTCACCTCTAATGATCTCGTTGGAATCACACGGGTAAGCCCTTCACTCTCCTTAAGATTTTTTTTTCAATTATTCCTTTAAGGGAAGTTATTTGAGTTTGAACAAGGATTTATTTCATCTCAGATCTACATCATTCTTGGAAACTCGGGGATTGTCGTTTATGTATACTATTCAGGTGTGTTTAAGGTAGGTGGATTGGTGTTTAATTTCCAACTATTGTGAGTTTTTGTGTTAATCGTTGTGACATGAACCCATGTGGGGAGTCGTGTGGCAGATTCCATGGCTATTTAAATACCTATAATTGTATAAGTAATTAAATGTGATAATAAATTGTTGGTTGGGTTCGCTGCTTGGATTTGGGACCACCCCAGGGGGTGTGTTCCTCTATTTACCAGTTTTTCCTGGATACCCAAGGGTATGTCTTTATAATAATGAGTATAGAATTTCATTGAGTGGAATTGCATGTTTATTAATTGTTTACATGTTGGGAATGGCCCTCTTACTTGTTTAGCCAGAGAGCAGTGTTTTACATAGCCAGAGGGATGTGCATACTTTATCCTGAGGGAAACATCTTCAGTGCATGTGGGCAATAGACTCTATGCCTGAGGGCGACACTTTGTACACCTGAGGAAAATAATATTTATTCTTATGGGAAACTACCTGCAGGTTACGATTCTCATTACCTGAGGGTAAGGGTTTACATATCTGATGAAACTGACTGTTCACATAGAAAATTCACTATGGTGATTTTCCATATATTGAATGATTAAATGAATTTTAAAATGGAAATATAACTGCTAAAGTTTGTTAATTTTGAGTAATTTTTATTTTATTTCATTTAATTTTACATACTATTGTTGCACGTTTACACACAGTTGAGCACGGACTTTGGTGGGTTCCTACTGGGATTTATTTCTCACACCATGTTTGGGTCATGTCTTCAAATCAAACAGAATAGGTTTCTGTAGGTTTGGATAGGGGAAAGAGTTCCTATACATGTATATGATTGCTGCTGAGGTGTTGGGGGGCATGAGATCGGTCTTAGGCTCACAATGCTACCAGCTATTTTGTTTTGTTTTGATGTACTCTGTATTGTACTGTACTGTATTATTCTGTAACATGTTCTGGATATTTAAATAGAACATGATACATAATGCATCATTATCTATAAAACTGTAGGATATATTTTACTATAGTTGTTTATTTTAAATATGTATGGTTTATTGCTTCTGTTGTTGTATGTTTGTATACTTTATTCTGTTGCACTGCACTTTGACAAATGAGGGCATAGTTTCCCCACTATCAGACCTGGGCCCTCACTGCTAGTCAGTAGCCTCTGTCGATTGGGGAAATGTTCTTGAGGTCGTGTGACCAACCGGGTCTGGGGCACCCATTGAATAGCACCTGGAACCGGGAAGATACATCTTATAATCATTGTATAATATGATAACATCATTCCAATATAATTAATGTGTAAACAACATCAAGAATCCCATCATAAGCATAATTCAATACCAACCACTGTGACATAAAAAAATAGAGTTTTTAATAATACATCATGTAAACCATTTATGGTATCTCATGAGATAAATAATTACCCAATGAATTGGAGTTCTCTATAATTCTTGTCCCACATGTTAAATTTTTATTAGAGAGATTCATTTATGTCCCATAATTATCATAAAACATGAGTAAGTCACTATATAATTTTAATCCAATGATTATGGATTATGGGTTCAATGCATCAATTTTCCAAAAAAAATTAATTATTGGTATATCTAGGATAATACACTTGATGGTAAATGGTCAGAGGTATTCACAATACAAAATTATCTCATGGAAAATCAGGGGTTAAATTTATTATTTTAATGGGTGTACATAATGGATCATGGAAGGAATGAAAGGGGTGAAATATGGTATCTCATTACACAAGAATAATATAGATAATAATGGGATGTGTAAGATCAAATTAAAACATCAACACTTGGAAATGAAAATCCATAGTATAATTAAAGTGATCGAAAAAAATGAATAGAAGATAATGAAATACCATGGGAGGGTCCTTCTAAAAGCTTGGGAAGATATTTTTTAGATAATAGGAATGCCTTGGTAGGGATTTAGAGATTTCAAGGGAGAGTAAATAAACAAAAAAATGGTTTTTAGTGAAAATTATTTGGAATATGGGATTGTATTTATATATAAAGAGATGGAAATTGATTTATTAAATTTTAAAAATAGGTTTTGGACTCTATATAATACAATAATAAAAACCAAAAACCTTACTAGGCTTTTCCCATGATTTTAATAAAATATTAGTGGTTTTAATCATTTTTATTATAAAGGAACCTATCATATATAATTAATTCCACTGGGGATGTGGAAGTGGGTAATGTTCATAAATAATTGATTTTAAAACCATAAAATATAATATTTTTATTGTAGGACACATTTATGGTATATAAAATACATAAAATAACTTCAGAAACAAAATATTTTAAAGGTAGAATCTATATTTGTACATGAATTTTTTATATCATTTATTACATAACTTTTTGGGTATTAGGAATTCAAAATATAGACTATATATTATAATGTAATTAATTTTTAACCAAAAATATGATTGTGTCAGAAAATTATGAAAAATTCACCATTGTATAATTATGATGTAATAATTTGAATTTTTTTTATTTCACCGAAATAATTTTCTAAATATGATAATTTTCTTATTTAAATAAAAACACTATTTCTAAGAATGTAAAAGTTTTGACATCACTAAAAACATATAACCCATATAAGAAATAAATTATAATTAATTAAAAAATATTTTTGTTTACATTTAAATAAATATCATTTAATAATAATATTTTATAAAAATTAAATTTCATTAAAAAATTCTGTCATTTATTAAAATGTTGTGTTAATTAAAACTACATATTTCAAAAAAAATACAATTTTGATTTCATGGTATCAATATATAATTTTTATCATTTTCATTATAATATAATTTATAATATAATAATATAAATGTTTATATAATCATTATTTCATTAAAATGAAAATAAAATAATTCATACAACTATGGATTGTACATACATCCCCTTATTACACTAGATAGCCCTAAGTGTACGATTTATGATTATGGTACTTTATTGGGGTTGTCTAGTAAACATGGTTTTGTTCAAGATCTCAACAAGTTTTAACTTTTCATGTAAATTTTTAGACTTGAGATTTATATTTTGAGACTCGTATTAGTCTTGGTCAAGGGAAAATCCAATGACACCATCTCCCTTAAAGTCTTGCAAAAATTTGTTTAATGTTTATGATCCTATTAGTGGAGGCCATCACCACTTTCATTAGTGTAAATATGATTTTATCATATCTTATAATTTATATTAATATTAATGGTGAAAGAATAATGGATATATTTTCATTGGTTATGATGCATTATATTATTTTTTATCTGATATGCCATATTCTATAATGATCCTAAATAACCCAATTAGTGTATATGTTTTATAAAAATTCAATACATAATTGTGAATATATTCATTAAAAATGAAATTTCATTTATAAAATATTTTTTTATTATATTCTTAACACCTTCATAAATTTCACCCTATAAATTTCATTTCATGCACTGAAACATGTTAGGTTGTTTTCATTTTATCATGTCTTTTAGTTCCCATGTTTCTTTATCAAACATGTGGTTGTTCTTTAGTACATTGACCATGTGTGTTTTCTAGTTTCATTGATCTTTTTTAGTAAGATATTAGATTTTCACTATCTATTAATTTTATGAAATATTATTTTCCAAGGGTATCACATTGGTATTCAGTGTATGCGAGAAGTCTCGTTTGAACATTCATAGGAGCTCTATATGGAACACATCATGTACATGAGATAGGTTAGGTGTAAGTGATATTTGATAGTTTATATCTCTTAATTGATTATAAATATCATGGTTTTTTATGTATCTTTGACTAATATTTACATTTTTTCTAATCGTCAAGACTTTCCACGATTCGGATATATTAATAAATAAATTATCTCTGATCTTAAACTCATGGTATCATCGAAAATTGTATGAAGAAAATGTTTAGTATTAAATTTTTTTATTTCATACGATGATTTTTGATGTGTACCTTATTTTTCATCACATGGATATGATCAGGTGCCATAATAATCATTACTCCTAATTCAACTCAGAAAGTTTGATTTTGATTCCAATTCCTATATAGAGCTTCAAAAGGTTAAATTAGAATTATAAATTGCAAACAGTTGTAATATATGAACTCTAATAGGGTAATGTGATTACCTAAACATCCTAATAAATAAATTGAACTTGATATAATTGTATCATCAATATTTGTTGAATATATATCCTTAATTATCCATCCATCATTGTGTGAAAAGTAGTACTAAAAATAGGATATGTATATAGTGACAACTGATGTCTTCCCCAGAACCTCATCAAAATACATGGACCTATATTAGATACAATGGAGTGAATTTCCCCATTAATTATTAACAATTCCCTTGTGTGTATCATGGTGAGTAAATAAACAGAAAAAATTCCATGATAACAATGAAATGTGATGAATTTTTAAGGGGGTTAATTACCACCTTGATGGAAGGGGGTATCCTAAAATGAAATTCATAATTTTTTCCCATTTCCATTCTAATTGTATAAATAGTTTCATTATACCCTTAATCTTGTATTTCTAGCCTTGACAAAGTGGAACACCAAGTATAAAGGTAAAAATTATTCAATCATTTCTGCATGATATCCAACACTAATTTTTTCTTCAGATCCTTATATAGCATAGTGTTTAATAAATGAATAGAGAGGGATGAGCTATGAAGAATCATCAAGAATAGAACTTTTCTATTACATGTTTTAGGAGATAAATATATAGGAAAAAACATATAAATCTATCATAATAAAATTTGAAATCCAGAATATTCACTACCATCATTTTGTATCTCCACATTGTCTTCCGGGACTCCTTGATCATGTCAAGAATGCATAGTTAATTAGTTATTTCAGAAATATATGATAAATATCATTTTATTATTCCAATTTTTAATATTTTCTCATTCAAGAATATTATATCCTTTAGAACCCTTTTCATGTTTTGGGTTTCTGGATCCTTTCAAATCAGTCCGTGTTTTTATTTTATCACTTTCCCAGGATGGTAATGAATTGAACCATCATAAAACATTATTAGCTCTAACATCCTTCATTAGTAAATGTGGATCCACTTATTAAAATTTAAAATTAAATAATTTATCATATAAATATATTTCACACTTCTCTCCATAGAGAAAGTTTTTCCAATACATTATTGTGGAGATCACTTTTGCCAATTTCAGATCAATGGTTGTGCAGGTCTTGACATGCATGTTTAATTATTTATTGATATAGTGAGTCAGAATTTATAATTACGTGATTATACAACCCAAACATTTTATATGTGTTAGTATAGATCATAAATAAATCCCCACATGGGGTAATGTGAGTGAGGGTTCAGTGATTACCCTCTTATTTTACTCCTTAAATCCATCCCCACCTTCATTAGACAAGAATAACAATGCTACCTTAAATGTTCTCAGGTATATTGGTGTCTCATATATTGATAATAGTACCCATCTAACCCAAGGGAACAATGGATCAACATCACTATTGTGGGCATGGCCCATCAATTATTTTCCTCAATTTTTAGAGGATCCAGATATATCAAATTAATTGTAAAAGTACACCCTGTGAATTTAACATTTTTTATCTCAAACATGTTTTTGTTTATCTTTTGATATAAATTTCCCTTTAACAAATACTATATTAGGTTATCTAAATGATCATGATATTATCATTTATTTTTTATATAGAATAATATTACCATCAATAATTTCTAAAAAATGTTAATCCCAAAAGACTCTATTAATTATGTAAATGAATATTGTTAGTGAATTACTGATTCTTAATGTAATTAATATGAACTGGTAGTTCCCATAACTTGTATGAAAATTAGATCTCATGATACAATTTCATTGGATTTTTTTGAAAATATCCTAAAGGAATAACCACCTTATAGAGTTACTAACATCCATTATGTTGATTTAAAAAGTAATCAATATGTGGAAGAGGATAGTTTATCTTATTGTGATTTTGATCAACATATAATAATTCATTGATAGGTGAATTTACTTGTCCTTATTCTTGATAATGTTTATCAGTGGACCCTATTTTGAATCACTTGTATATATAAACCCTTTACCTATATTATCTTGAAGTTACGTCTTCATCTACTTATTTTAACATTGTCTATTTTGTAAGAATTATTTTAAATTTGTAAATAATAAGGAATGTGTTTGATTGAGAAATCAGCCTCCTAGTTTGAAGGAAGACTATGAAACAATTTAGGAAACATATTAACATATTATCCTATAATGGGAATCCTATTAAGGATGATATTTTTCTTTATCAAAAATTATTTCTTATAGATATTCTATGTAATAACGAAATAATATTCATGATTGAGAGGATTATTCAAAAAGAGATTCATCCTATTACTTGATCTTGAGTAGAATATTTTGGTGATTCAGAGTACGAAGAGTGGTTTCCTTCCCTTATTAATTGTTTCTGCCTCTATACAGGGAAACACAATACATACATAGTATTTAATTGAATTATGTTAAAGCGGGAATCACATGACATGTTGCGAAATTCATCCCACAAATATGGATAAAAGAGGAGTCATGTGTTTTGGATGTAATAAATGGTCAACTATCCATCTTCGCCAATAATTCGAAATCCATGTTTTGAGGCATTATTTAAAAATTTATGTTAAATTTTCCAGATATGTAATTATTCATATAATGATAGTCTCGTGGAATATTTTGTGTTCATAAATGGATGATAAGACTACCTTTCACTATTTTTTGGTTTTAATCATTTACTTTATCCATGATAATTATATGGATGATAATTTACATAGTATTAAACATATATGGTGTTTCAATGAATTTCTAAGGGATAACTCTAAAATGACATCCATTTCTTTATGTAATGAATTCCTAGGTTTGAGTATGTGTGATCCATGTTCTATTTCCAATCCTAAAATTTTATAGGAATACCTTTTCCCTTAACAATGGTTTATAATGATATTATGAATTTTCCAAAGAATATCCACTATGAGTATCAAAAAAATTTGATCAAGGCCTCTTTATTTTTTCACCAGTTGATTGTTATTTTAATACAAAATGATCTCTTGTGGGGTTATTACCCATAAGAAAAAATTTTCTAAAGACACATCCACTTATTGTATCCAGATATAAATTTTTTTCCTTGAAACCACAAACACCATACATTATCATAATTTAGCTATATTTTACTTTATTTAGTCACATACCCGAGGTTATAAATAATGTTTTCTAAACCAAATCCACATAAATAAATATAATCTTAATGAATTACCAAATATGAAATGTAATATAATTTATACACATTGTTTCATGAACCATTTCATAAAGAAAAACTTAATTCAATACATTAAGATAGGGATGAATAGTTTCATTGGTAAATTAGATACATGGAATAATAAATTGAAATAGTGACACAACACCATTATTTTAAACTCTATAAGTTTTCCTCCAAATCCACTGATCTTTTAATACAACAAAAGATATCCTGGGGACATACATAAGAAAATATTGAGCTATAATTCCTAATAATGGAATAATCAAATAAAACCCTATGATAAATAGTATATATGATCCAAGAGGTGTAACATGATGAAATCAAATTATTAGAATCAGAATCATGATCATCGATGAATTTTATAAGATTGTAACATTAAAGAACCATAAGGAATGCATAAACATCTTAAAACATGTCATCATAATAATTAGTAACGGATATCCATTATGAAATTGAATCTTATTTGTATTAAGTAAACATCACATGCATAATAAATGGATTTTAGTTAGATAAAAACTCAATATACCACATTGTAGCACAATATAATTTCAGTCTAACCCATCACATTCATTTTATGTATATGAATTTTTCTCTCACATAGATAAAAAAACATATGAATATATTTAATAATTTTTTACCATATTTTTAAGGAGTGTTCATAAAAAAATGGAAATATCAAATAAATGATGTATAGGTTCCTCTAGATGAATAACCTTGAGTGGATATAATAATTGTTATTTACAACACAAAATTTTCCATGAAAAGTCGTGTCATAATCATGGTCTCATAATGGGTGTATATAAAAGTACAAGAAATAGAATAATTTGAGTGAATGTTTGTATATTACTACATGTTAATAATAATGATATTAATTACACATGTAAAAAAACACTACAATGTGAATAATTATAAATTAAAAGTCATCATATAAAGAAAAATTTAGATAATAATACTGAGGAGATTATCCCTTACCTTTTGAGTGTGCTTCAAAAAACATGGAAGGCCCTTCTTGGAAACATGGGATCACCATGGGAGGTATTAAATGAGGGATAGGGATAGGTACATCATACTTCATTGGTATTGTGTGAAGAGAAGTAGGATCATGGGTGGGTAGTTATTGATAAATAGAGGGAAATTATTATTAATTTTTAATCCTATTTTTTTGGAATTAATATAATTATGTAATAAAAACTGAAAACATTTACATGGTTTGTACCCATGGTTTCAATCATAGATAAGTGGATTCAATATTTTTCATGTCTAATAATTGAGAATATTAAAATAATATCATTGGTGATGGGGAAGTGAGTAATGTTAATAAAAAATTTATTTTAAAACTATAAAATATAAAATAGGTTTTGGAGGATTCGTTGAAGGATTATAAAATTAATAAAATAAAAAAAATATATTTCAAGTGATAAATAGTGTTTTTAATGCTTATTCATATTATATAAATTATTACATCACTTTTGTGTATTAATATAACATAATATAGGCAGTATATTTGTGTCATATTTAATATTTACCCAAAAATTTCACTATCTCAAAAAATTATAAAATACTTACCATCAGATAATTTTGATTTTTAAATTTATAAAAAATTATTTATTTTACCTAAATAATTTTATAAATATGAGAAGTTTCAATTTTAAATAAAAATACTTATTTAATCTAAAATACTAATATTTACAACACTAAAAACTTTATATCCCATATAATGATAAAATTAGAATACATTAATTTAAATTATCATATATATATATATATATTATTTAACTAGAAATATGTATTAAAATACAATATATTTTTTAAATTCATTAATATAACAAAAGTGAGTCTTAATTGAAACTATACATATCCCAAAAATTTAATTTTAATTTTTTTGTCAAAATATAAATTTTATCATAATCATTATATATTAATTAATAAATTAATAAATAATGTAAATAAAATAATTATAATCATTATTTTTTAAAAAATGTATTTAAAAAATCATACATCTATTGTCCTGATATAAATCCCATTACTAATCTCGCATACACCCAAAAGGGTAAGGTGTGGGATGGTTGTGATTTATTTAGGTGGTTCAACGAACATTGATTTTATCGTGATCTTGATAAACATGTTATTATCCTTTAAATAGTTTCAATTGATATTTAGTTATTAAACATCGACCTGGTCTTGGTAAAGGGAACATTCAAGTTATGTCATCTCCCTTGGAATTTATTATATGTTGGCTTTGTAGGGTGTGATAATATTTATCCTAACCATCGCTTCTTCAGTCAATGTCAATTAGATTTTATAATAACCATTAATATATAAAATCATAACAACCTCTATAAAAATAACTATATTATCAAAGTTTTTGATTCTCAATTATATTTTAAATATGATCGAATATATTTTATAATGATTCAAATTTACCAAAGTAGTGTATGTGTTTTCTTTAGTCAAATTACCTATTGGGTAATTTATTCATTCATAATTTTAATTTCATTTATAAAATATTTGTTCATTGAATTCTATGCAACCCCCTTCAATAAATTTTCCATATAAATTTCATTTTACACATAAAATATATAATAGTTCTACTATTTCATTACCTCTTCTAGTTCCCAGGTTTCTTCCTCAAACTTGTTGTTCTACCACCATATATTCACTAGATGAGTAGCCATGTTTCATATAAAATTTAATCTGTGATATAGGATATTCAATTGCTGCACCTCATATAAGTTATCATTCTAAAATGGTATCACCTCTACATTTAATACATGTGCATGTTCTTGTATTTACTTTCTCAAGAGGGATAATTGGAACACATCATGTACTTGGGATAGGTTTGGTGGAAGCGATACTCAATAATCTTAGAACAAATGGAATTAAAATTCTCCAATGGGACAATGTATAATGGAATTAAATTTTCATTATTATCAAACCACATTAATTTCAATTGAGGTTATATATAAAGGAACACCTTATATTTGACATCAAACACCATATCTCATCAATTATCATCTGTATAGATTTTACGTCACCTTTGTGTAGATTTAATACTAAGTTGAATGGTTAGAAACTTTTATAAATATATTGGATATGATCATGTCACATATTCTTTTACTCTCTAACATCATCCTAACATTTTTATGTTTTACTCCTCTTCCCATATAGTTCATTGTAAGGTTATATTTTAATGATAGAATAAAAAAAGTTATTATATTAGAACACCACTAACGAAGATAATGATCCGAACATCCTTGAAAATAAATTGAATATGATCTTATAATATCCTCTTGAGTTCAAATGGCCCTCTAAAACTAAGAATCCATAATTCAATGATAAGAAGTATAAAAAGTATGTGTTTTATCCAGTTCATACTAAGGTTTTCTCTAGAACCATTAGCTAAACATCAAATTTTTATCAGATACAATATAGAGTTTTTCTCCAAGCAGTTTTACCACTTATATTATTTATATAATGGTGATTTGGAAATGTGGTAAATCAACCATTTTATAAATGAAATGTACTGAAATAGTAAGTTACTACCACCCAGATGGTTCTATGTCATTTAGATGTCTTGGGGAGTCTTAAATCAAAATCAATTGTCATGTTTTCTCATTTACATATAGGCATGGGTAATGGTTGAATCATACCATTATACATTATTTATTAATAACTTTCATGTTGAAATTCAAATAATTGAGATATAAGTTCTATAATGCACCACTTTGTGTTATCCAAACATAACCATAACTTCATATATCTATATATCATAGTTATTTAAAGAATAATATGGAAGAATATGTTATGTGCATAACCAAGAATATCCCTCTTTAAATCTAGTTTTTATAGGACACATATCTCGATTCTATATCTTATAACACTATATTTATCAACATATAACTCTGGAATATTTTTTTTCCTTTTTATATATCATTCCATAGTCCTTATAGGCCTCCTTCACCCTCTCAATAATGGATTGTTGTTATGTTATTTGAGAATGGTAGGGTAATTTCCTTTTTTATCATTCCCTTTTCCAGAAATTATATATCCAAGAAGATTACATCCCTTTCAATATTCATCAAAGATATGGTTTCAGTATCCTTTATAATCAATGCATCTTCAACCATTCCCACATTCCAAGGCTTGTATTCAATTCAATAATCATTATTCAAGATTAGCTTTAACATTCTTCATTAGTGCAAATTGATATCCTATTGTGTGAATATATACTTGAGGATTTTATGATCTGAATGTCACACTTCTCCCCCTACAGATAATTCCACCAAATATATAAGGTTAACATCATTATAAACAATTTTAGATCATGGGTTGGTTATTTTTACTCTTTTATCTTTAATTGTAAAGAGGCATATGCTTTCACCTTGTAAAATTACATGAGTAAACAACCCATGAAATTTCTGGACACATCATATTATGTAACAAATACATACCCATTAGTAGGTGATGTGAGTATATATAGGGTGATTATCCACTTATATATCTCTTTAAACTCTCCTCACATTCATTAGTCCATAAAACATAACTCCCTTTGATGTTAAATTGGTTAGTGGGCCTCATAATCATGAGATGTTTCTCACAAATGGATGATAATATCAGACAGTCCAAGTAATCTATGAATCAAAATAATAGATGTTGTTATGGTCCATCCATAAATTGGATTAATTTTTAGTAGATCCATATATATCCCATTTTGGTGAAAATGTTCAACATGATTGATTATTATTCCATCCAAAACTGGTATGTGCTATAATTATCATGGAACATTTCTTTTCTCATAGCCATTAGTAAAATGTAAAAATTACCCACATTCCATCCTTAAATTTGTAATGAATAAGTATATATTTTTCCAATAGTGACCTATTTATTTCCACATAATCCTTAATGACTCTATTAATTATGTCCATAAAGATATTTATAGCATTTGTGTGCCCAAATGCCATCATTAAAAACACTTAGTGTATATAACATATATCAAAAGAAATCCTAAGGATATACACATTCATCATATATACATAATAATATTATAGATGTTTATTCATCTTAATTAAGTATTTGCATCCATGTATCTAATCAAACTAGTCATCTATCGGTGGAAGAGTATATATGATCTTTGAAGGGATTTTTTAGCTCACGATAATTTGTATAGATGTGAATTCTTCAATCCTTAATCATAATTATGTGGATAGAAGAACCACATGGTGATGCACATGGTTGTAAAAAACATTTATCCAGATTCAATTTTAGTTAATTCTTCTATATATAAGTTAAACTATGTTCATTATATATGGATTCATGTATATTAGAATGTCTTCATTAATGAGTTTGATTCTGAATTCAACTTATTGATTTTTTGGAAGTGTAATAAATTCTTTGAGAAACTCTTTGGAACATTACCTTATAATTGTAATCTCATAAATGATGAACTTTTCATTATACCTAACCATTTGACCAATATACACTTTCTCACAAGTCAATAATATCTAGTCTTGAGTTGATGATTCCAAAGGAGATTTATCTTCCTCTTTGAACTCACATAGAATAAAAGGGTTATTCATGATTAAAATGGTGTTATTCTTCTAAAAAAAATTTATATAGAATAAGTAAAAGAAATTTCAATACATACCAGAATATTAATCAAATTCCTATAAAACTATTATCACAAGGTTCACGTGGAAATTGTGCCCACATATACTTCAAGGGAAGGAACTATATGCATGTGTTGTAATAATTATCTTATTCCCCATCTTTATCATGTAGTGTTTGAAGAGTTTTACTAAACCTAAATGGAATGAAATAATTCATATAAGCACACTCACTTATCAATTTTTATGTTCATAAAAGGATGATAAACCTATATTTCACTATTTCATTTTGGGTCTTCATCGAAAATAGACCCATGAATTAAAATTTCAAAACAACTAATCATATAATAGGACACTATACATATTGAAATGATGATTCTTAAATGTAATAAATTCCTTAACCTATGAATTTCTATGTTTCTATATATTTTATCCATGGCCTATTTCCAGATATAAAATTTCAATGTAATTTTTGTTCACTTCATAATGCATAATAATGAGACTATGAATTTGCCAAATCATATAACCCAAGAGTATAAAAATAAGTGTGTGTCAAGGCCACATTATTATTTACAAGGTTTTGATTAAGTTAATACCCAATGTTCCCTTTAAAATGTTATTATCCCTAGCTTCATTTGTTCCATAGTCACATCCACTTGTAGTATCAAAACATGGATTTTGTTTCTTTATAATGACATTCTCAATAATCAATGAAAATTTACAGATTTTTTCTTATATTCAGTATTTTCTATCAACAATAGACATATTATTTCTAATCATAATCAACAAAAATAACTAGATACAGCTTATATTACCAACTATGAAAACCCAAGTATTTTTATAGTTTATTTCATGATTTATTATATAAATAAACACATAATACATTCCCATAATAATGAGACACATTATATCATTGGGAAATTAGATAGTTGAAATAATTACTTGAAATATGGGTATAAAGTAGTTTTTTTAAAACGTTATATCATTCCTTTTAAATCCATTGATATTTTGATACTGCATGGGATAACCATTGGACATACATAGTAATGTTGTAAGATATAAAACCCAGTAAGGGTATAATAATATAATATCATATAATAAAGTACTATATGTGAGTCAAGATATGCAACATGATCACCGTTAAACATGGTAATCATAACCAGGAACATCGATGCTTGTAATAAAAGGATATCATGATGGAAATATAAAAAAAGTGTAAACAACCTAAAATAGAAATCATATGCATACGTCATGGCTAACCACTGTAAAATCTGAATGTATAATGTTTAGGAAATTCTATGATGAAAAATAAGTGGTTTCTCCTAAGATAAAAGAATTAACCAATGAATTGGTAGGCTATATAAATCTTATCCCAACCATTAATTTATAATATGTACATGTATTTTTTTCCACATAGATCATACAATGTAACTATATATTTAATTAAATTTTATCAAATTATTAAATATAATTGTTTTCAATCATAGAATTACCAAATAAATTAATGATTTTTATATCAAAAAATGTACCTGGGCATAAATGGTGTTGTGTACTCATAAGAAAAAATATTTTCATGGATAATCATTGGATAATTTCAACATTAAAAGAGGTGTATAGTATGTATCATGAAAAGGATTAATTAGGGTGAAAATATGTTTCTCATTACATTATAATTATAATGAATCCAAATGGATGTATAAAGACCAATTACACTGTTAAAATTTTGAAATGAAAATGATAAGTACAAATAAAATAGTATAATAAAAATTAATAGGAGATAATCTCTTACTTGCGGTGGGTTATTTTCAAATCTTGGAACAAACTTATTAAGAGATTGTGAGCACCATAAGATAGATTTATATAGGTTTATATAGATGAAAACCATTCTCAATGGGTTTTTAGGGAAGGGAAGCATGAGGTTGGGTTATTATTTATAGAAAATTAGTGTGGAATTCATCACTAATTTATAGACATAGGTTTTGGACTGTATATAAAAAGTAATCACAGCCCAAAAAGTTTTCATTGTTATTTTTAATTTTTTCTATCATGTAGGATTTATTTAAAATATTTTATAATTACAACAACATAACATATTAGAACAATAACATTTATTATGTGGAAGTTTTTCATGTTCATAAGGAATTGATTTTAAAAACTCACAATAATATATTGGTTTTGGAGGATTCATTAAAGGTTTTTAAAATAAATAATATAAATTAAAAAGACAGAATTTTAATTTAAAATTTTATATTCTATTAACTTTATATAAATTTTTACACCCCCTTTGGGATATTATGATGTCCTAATACATACTATATATTTATGCATTACTTAATTTTTAACCAAAAAGATAACTTCCTTTGAAAGATATGAAAATTTCACCATTGAATAACATTTATTTTTTTATTTAAAAAATTTATTTTTACCAAGATAATTTTATGAATATGAAAAGAATTACTTCCAAATACAAAATACATATTTACTATATAACAGTAGTGTTTACAACACTAAAAACTTTTGATCCTTTGTAAAATATGAATTTGGATTCATTAAAAATCATTTTCATTACTATTTATATAAATAATATCTAAAAATAACTATTTTTTAATCTTAAAAAAATCATAATTTTATCAAAATATCTTCTTAATTGAATATATATATTGTCCAAATATAAAATTTACATTTCTTCGTATCAAAATATTATCTCTATCAAATAAATTATATAATCATATAAATTTTAATAAGTAAAAGTGATAAATATAATAAATATGGTATTAAGAAGAAAATATTAATATTCATAAGAATTGGTCTAAATTCATAACATCATATTACACTATCATATAACCAATGTGTTAGGTGAGTGATTGTGTATCGTTATTGGGGTTGTTCGTCAGACATGGTTTGTGTTATCATCACGTCAAGATTGAAATTATCCCATAAATTGTTATACATAAGCATTAGTTTTTTCATTTGAAATTAGTATTTTTCAATGGAAAATCCTAGTGATTTAATCTCCCTCTGAATCTCCAATAAATGGGATTTGTAGGGTATAATAATACTTGTCATGTCCATTTCTTCATCTGTCTATTTCAATTGGATTTTATCATAACCCACAAAATATATTAATCCAAAATTTCACTTTCCAAAGACTTTATTAACAATGGTTTAGATTCCTAACGATATTTTAATTCAGACATAATATATAATCTCCAAATTAACTACTTTAGTGAATGTTTCCTCTATATCTATTTACATAATGACAAATTTATTTATAGAAAAGTAGTATATAATTTATAAAATACTATGTCCTCATATTTTTAAAAAATTAATCTCATTCTAATCTCCAAAAAACTACATTCATCTAAAAAAATTACTAAACTTGGATTTGATTGTAATTGAGGAACAACATTACAGAACTTAGTAACCTAGTATAAAAAATACTTTCTTCAAATGTTTCTTTGCCACAAAGTGACATAACACAAGCTAAAAAACATTATTTTAAAAAATTTTAATTAGTTAAAAATTATATCTCACAATAATTATATAATATCAAGAACATAATTTTTATTTGTTTCTATTATTGTTAAATATGTTACATATTATAAGATATGTGTGATATTTTTCCATAATTCGTCCACACTAGACTACCTCTTAGACTTATTATAATTTAGTCACATTATTATTACATGGGAGTGTAAGATAATGAAAAATCCAATGTAAAACCCTCGGTAAAGGAATAAAAAATAATATTGATGGGATAGGTAATAGAAATATAAGAAATAATGAGCAAGTGAGAAATATCTTATCAACAAAATTGAACAAAAAATGTTTTCAACAATACATAATAGAATAACCTTTATTTTCAAATTATCAAGGATGCACCATTTCATGTGAGTGTAGAAACAAGAGACAATATAAATAATAAATAGTAGACAAATATAACCATATAACACGGAAACATGGAACAAGATAAAGAATAAGAAATCAAAACCTGGTGGAGTGGGCATTGTCATGTGAATCTCATAACCTAATGGGATTGGGATTTCAACACATATACCCTATTGGGAATGGTCAATAATATATATACCCTCTTGGGATAATTATATTACCTGTGGAACTTATTAATCTAGGGTTTTTACATATGTACCTTCTTAGTCTTTGACTACTTCACGAGCACCCTCTTGGGAATAAGCTACTACATGTTTACCCTCTTGGATTTGTTCTACAATTAAAGCACCCTCTTGGTCATGGACAACTACCCGTCTAGAATCTTGGTCTTAGAAGACAATCAGTTACCAACTTGGCCTTGATCTACTACATGATTACCATCTTCAGCATGGGTTATAACACATGTACCCTATTGTCTTTGGGATATTACTCATGTAACCTTCTGGTCATGGGAAATTACATGTGAACCCTCTAGGTATAGGGATACCACCTATGTACCCATTGGATATCATTAGATATAAAACATACACAAATTCATTGATGGTTGATTTTGGACCCTACTGATCAATCATCCATACATATGTGATCCCCTTAAAAGAAATCATTAATCACTCAATTTATAACCCATTGAATGAAAATTTGGTTTTGTAACATTTCCACATGTTATAATTAAAATTTACCTGAAGAATATATATTGTTGATACCCAAAATAAAATCATCTCAAAAGATTATTTTATAAAGTCATTTAAATGATTAGTCATGGAATATAATTTTTGAGGAAATAATCTCTTTAGATAAAAGTTAAAATGGAAGTGTAATAATATAATAGTTTGTTTTAAATGATTTAATATTTGGGGTAATATAAGAACATATTATCACATGGAAAAATATTTTTTGGAATAGTGAAGTTAACGAAAATGGAATTATTTACATTTAAAAATATAATTCAATAGTGTATACATAATGATTTAAAAATGTGAAGTTGAAATATCATAAATTAGTTTATTTTTTAAAACAATAATACTCTATAGTGGATCATAGAAAATGGCACATTGGATTCAATAATGAGATGTGAAAACATTTTGAGACATTTAATTTTAAAAATAATGTTAAATAATTGATATTTCATTAATAGATAACATTTCAAATATAGAATTTTTTATTGTATGATAAAAAAATATTTTTTGAAAGGATATAAATCCTTATTTAAATATTGAAATACCATTATTAAAAAGGGATTTTTAAGAAGCCGTATTAAATATATTCATTTAAAATGATAATGGAAAATAGTAATTTCACATGAGTAAACACATATTTGGATTTAAAAAAAAAATAACACAAGTTTGAGAATAACTGACATGGGAAGGGAGGAAATATATCTTCAATGGAGATGATATTTTCATAAAAAATACGTTTCACGTTTATGAGAATGAAATTCATCAAGAAAGAATATTTTAGTTGAAAAAAATAACGTCCCTTACTACAAAAAGAGGAAATGTATTTTTTTTATAAAATATAATAATTTTTCAAAACTATAATTATAGTGCTCGAGGTGTAAGATTTTAACACAATGAAAAAAATTAAGTTAACGAAATTCGTCATGAATATCAATATTTTTTACCAAAAAAAATTTTAAAATGGCACTAGGTTGTTTAAATGTAAACACATATATAAAAATATAAAATAAAATATAATAAAATCAGATTTCTTAATTTTGAAAATTTATATGAAAGAATCCCAAAAAGAACAATCATAAATCAATCAATGATAATTGAGTTTCCAAAAAACAATTACAATGTCGTAGTTTCTAAAATTGAAAATACATGTATGTTTAGTAAATGGGATTGATTTTTAAATAACTTATATTTAATGAAACATTGTGATGGAAGGGAAAAAAGTGGTGAATATTCATCATATCTCAATGAAACCAATTAGAAATGGAAAAAGCATTATGGTTCATGTAAGATATGAATTAAAATAACATAATGTGGTTTCTATTTAATAGATATTAAAATATAATGAAATTAAATAAATTAAGAATTAATGAATGAATTATGGAAGTTAATAAACTATATAAAATAAATAATTGTTTGTAATATCAAACTTGTTGCACAGAATTAAAAATAGATACAAATAAACTGTACTTTTTTTCTGACCTAATTATGCATGTTTTCCTTGAATATTGAATAGTAAAATTAATATTATTATTGAATTTATTATGAATATTTTGGAAATATATTTTATTTAAAAATATCTTCTTATTATATAGTTATATTTTTTTATCAAATATTTTCCTACTATGGTGGTTACATGAGGTTGTTTGGTTGTTTTCTTGAAGACTTGTTTGGTATAATGATCATGGTCATATGTGATGTAAAATAAGTTAATAATACCCATAAATTTATAGATGTATTTATTTTAATATTTTGATAGAAAAAAACTATATGGATCCATTGTTTTTCCCAAAATGGACTCAAATTAAGAAAGGTTATGTGATATGTTTATTTTGTGTAGTTATGTTAAATATGCCTGTATAATGTTAATATATATTATAGAATATAAATTTTTATCTTATAAGACTTTTAATAGTTTTATAAATATAATTTTAGTATATATAATAAATTTTTACATTCAACCATATTAGGAGGATATGAAAAATAAGACACGGTGTTCATGGAAGTAGTAGTCCATACACTCTCATGATGCCATATTCATTTTTCAAATGGTTTAGATGGAAGGCAGAATATGGATATTACACCAGTATAATAAAACATTATTATATTATTAATACTTATATAATCAAACATTAATATATTATAGTGTTTTTTTAGTGTACAATAATGAATTAAAAAATTGAGTGAGGTTAATAAAGTTACGCCTCCCTTTGGATGTTCTCCCTTTAGTATCATCTTTAGATTCTTTATACTGATGTTTTGTAAAGGAAATGGATTATAGAAAATAGATGGATGATTAAATATATACTAGGGTATAGTTTTTTTGGGAGAAATATTTTAAATTTGAGGATAAATATAGTGGATGGTATCACTATTAATAAGTGACGAAAATGGTATTCTGGTAAATACAATTTAAATTTTCAATGATGGAATATCTCAATTAAAGATTCAATGGATCTAATAGTGATGAATAATGAATTTAATGGTGAGAAAAGGTTGGTAAATACTATAAAATTAATTTTATCATGTTTTATTCGAATTTTAAATATTTTTCTTATAAATTGATACATTATACAATTTTGTATCATACATTGGTAACTAAATTATACCTAATTAACTAATATTTTATTTAAAATATATTTTAAACAATCTTAAAAAAAATATTATAAAAAAATTAATATCTATATAATATAATTTAATTTATAAATAATAGAAACATTAATTTTAAATTGAAATATTTAATATATATATATAAGGTTTTTTTAGAAAAATGGTTTTTATCCATTATGTGTTGTTATCCTTATTTAGTATTTCTTACCAATTGAATGAGTGATATATTATTATTATATATGTTTAAAAATAAGACAAATTTATAATAACATATAGATCAATTTAAATTATTAGATAAAAATTTAAAAACATTCTTATAACAATTCTTCAAAAATAACCATTTCATGACTATCATGATCATTAACATTAATCATAGTAATCATATTTTTGTGCTAAAAAATTAAATTGATGATATTAAATAATTTTATAATATTAATCAAAAATATTCAATCCATTTTTTAATTTTATATTTCTACAAATCATGAAAACAAATTTTTTATATATGTGAATAAATAAAGGTTTTAGAGTAAATTATTACTAATGTTTCCAAAAAACTATACATGGGTTTTAAAAATCCAACATAGTGTTTGAAAATGATTCATTTTAATTTTTTTACTATAAATAATTTTATATATTTTGTAAGAAAAATATTTGTCATTCTATTTTTATTATAATTCCACAAATGTGACAGTATTAGAAAAACTTTAATTATTTCACTATTTACATAAAAAATCATTTATTTTTAAAAAATTTGAAAAAATTAATTGTATTATAATTTTGAAATGGTATACAAAAAATAAGTTAATTTTAAAAAAACAATTTTCAAAATTTATAAATCAATCATTCAAATAAATAAATAATATACAAAGAAAAACAACTTTTATTGAAAAATGATATTAATAAAATATTATGTGGTCATAATTTTATTATATATGAAGTTATAATTTATTAAAATATTATTATTGAATATTGATTTTATATTACATAAATTTTCTTATAAATATTCATTTAATATGTTTTGGTTCAAATTTTTATATCTGATGCAATATATTTTGTCAATTTTTATTTAGAGGGAAATATGTTTTTAAATCAAAAGGTGATATATCATAACCCTACCTACCCAAATGATTGTATGGTTCAACATTTCATGATGGTATGATGGAAAACGACATTTTATATCACATCCACATTTATAACTAAAAAATCAGATTAGTATAGTATCGTGGACATAAAGGAAATCAACTACATTCCCACCTCCTACCATTTAAAATCCCCCCATATAATCATCTTCCCCTCATCACCACATCATTTTGTATACTAAATTCCACTTCAACACCTTTCATGATCATACCAACATCAATCCGTCACTACCAAGAGGGGGTAGTTATCCATCCTACCTCATCAACTTTCATTTTGAGGAAACCATCTGCAACCAAAACATTTGATATCGGTATTAAATTATTTCTTAGTTGGGGTTTATTTAAAAATCATAAGGAAAATATAATGTATATATGTATACAAACAAACTCACACACAAATGTAGAGTAATTGTTTCACATCAATAATTTATTATCATTATTTATTGTTAACATCATACCCATGTGACCGTATAAATCCTCAAATTGTTTCTTCCATTAAATGTGACTCACAGGAAAAACGACCACACACCATTAACATTTAACTTTCTTATATTCACTCATCCAGACATTATATAGATTATCAAATTTCAAAACCCCGTTTTCTTATTGATACATTTTAATCAATTATTTAATGACAAACCACTCTACCCTTTACCAACATGTGACAACATCATTTTCTAAACCATTCATTAACATTATCAATACTAAATAAATTTTTGAACATTAATTTATATCCCATTTTCAAAAATTAATTCCCATATCACCTTAATAAATTATAATTAGCAATACATGATTTCTTTTTTTAGACATATTCGACACTACTAGGTATCAAAAGAACATTCACATAATTTATCACTACCATAAACACAGAGAAATGAGAATAAAACATGATTCTAGGAATCTATATTACTGGGGAAATCATCAAAATATTTTATATCCTGATTATTTAAACAACTAATTGAATTACAAGTTAAACTTATATATAAGTATTCAATGCGACTCAAATATTTTTAAAAAATATATATCATTCTTATCATTCAGAACATTTAATAACATAATAAATATATCATTAAATTAGAATTAGTTCCCAAAAATAATGATGGGCTCATCTCAATGATCAAACATAAATAAGTTCTCCTAAAATTAAAATTTCTTACCTATCTCATAATTAACATGAATTATAGATAACATTATCTCCAAAAAATTTATAGCTGTTTTACTTTCATATTTATCGTAATTAATTACTCAATTTCTTAGAACAATAATATAAATGAAAACATATAAACATAAAATTTAAAAAAATAAACAACATTTTATATATTTCCCATTTCATTTTTATTAATTTAGGTTTTTTATTAAGATTGTTCATACTAATACCTTGATGAATAAAATATTTATGAATACAAAATTTACACTAAAAT
This sequence comes from Viscum album, assembly GCA_963277665.1. Classification (NCBI taxonomy): domain Eukaryota; kingdom Viridiplantae; phylum Streptophyta; class Magnoliopsida; order Santalales; family Viscaceae; genus Viscum; species Viscum album. The sequence continues at coordinate 97,204 of CAUJRU010001281.1, read as the reverse complement.
AATATAATAGGTCTTGAATCCCTTACCTATAAAAGGATCACTAAAATATTTTGTATACAAAATAAATAATGGAGATATGGAGTAATCATCTTGGAATGAGAGGAAGGTGCTCAAACAGATCATAGTAGTATAGAATATGTTGAATGGATATGTTTGGATCATCCTTACTTATAAGGAAAATCAAGAAGATTCAACTAAGGGGATGGAATCCAGTTTTTATAGAAAAAATACCCTAATATATTCTAGTGATATTTCATTAATAATCATCCACGATTTCCATTTTAATAAACATTAACTAATTTTTAATTTTAATTGGCCTTAAAAACCCAATTTAAATGCCTATAAATTAGGAAGTTAAATATTTTAATTCAAATATCTTATAAATAATATAGAATAGTGAGTTTTCATTAAATATTTCACATTATTTTCAAATTATAAATTGACTTATGGGGGTAAACATTCTATAAAAAACACCTTACACATTAGAGTATATCATTTCATAATGGTAATATAAATGAAATTTGTGTGAGATAAAAAACATATTAAACTCATGCAATATATTTGATTATCATCTTATTTATATGAGATGAAGATGATAAAACATACATGAGATTCAAGACCTACCATGATTGAAGGGCCTTACTTCATGATATCTTACATATAGATATGTATACAATCCTACATATAATAATAGACTTACCCTTAGTGAGATGAACCCATTTTGATGTGAGCTTTACATATCTCTATTGATACTTTATTGATACTCAATAACCTCCAAACGTGAAGAAAAAACAAATTTCTGCCCCACAAGACTAAAAGAATAATTTTTCTATGATAGAGACCACTGGATTTACCTTTATGTAGGTAAGAAGAAACAATCAACCCATTTTCATACCTCAACATTACCCCCATGTGACCATAGAAACAACACATGACTACAACCACAACTTCCACCATGGTATAGGGATAAATACATCATAGTTTTTAGCCAACATACATATGAAAATGTCATAGATCCCCATTCTATTAATTTTACCCTTCACTTGCACGCTCAGCCTCATCATGCCCCCACATGACTAGACAGCACTTATATTTGAATGTTCCGCATTCCCATTTTACAAAAGAGGGATGCCTTAGTAAGATTCCATCCAAAATAACATGTCATGTTAACTGACTTTACATGGTGCACCATACAACAACAAAACTCCAAAACACTCTCCACTTTAAAAATATATATCCAAGTGACATTCCACCTGCTGACAACTCTATGTTGTTCAAAACATCTTGATCATAGTCTAATATTCGAGAGTATTGTTCTACTGGATGGATAAACAATTATCAAAACATTAAAACACCTGTGATTTTTAGAAACACAAATTTACTTATCAGAATGGATTGAACCAATACATATAGATTTTTATATTAATTCTTGGGAGTAAAATCACTTTGAAAAGTATGTGGAAATTCTAATAGAATGATTTGATAATATACTATGAATGTATTTTCAATATAAAATATAATTTCAAGATCAATTGTATATTAAATAAAGTTTTAGATTTCATAAAGGTAAAAATAGAAATTATTTTCAATGTAGTGATATTTCATCTAGTTTTTTTGGAAAAAACTAGATCCCATATCCATTTTTAGAAATTATTTTAAAATATAGTGAAGAAATTAAAATTATAATGATATGATATACCTACTTTTCCAGAATTGAATGTTTTATTTTAAAATGAATTATTTGGACCTACCCTTGAAATTAAGTTTGATTTATTAGTTGAAATAGTTATCAGATCTATGAAAATATTTAATACCATGTATAAAATAAAATATGATGACTTATATGAATTTAAGAACAAGTGAAAAGATATTTCATATAGAGTTTTTCAATTACTAAATGTACCATCATTTGGATAACCTGATATTTTTATAAATAAGAAGGGTAGATTGAAGTGGTTATTCATTGATTATTCATTACATAATGAGATCCATGTAAATAAAAAATACACTCTTCTGGGGATTGATAATTTATTTTAAAATCTATATCGGGATCTATTTATTTAAATACATGGGGTTTGAGTAGGGAATCACCATTTGAGGGTGAAAGTGGGTGTGTTAATGAAAACCTTCTGAAACAAATATAGAAATTATAATTTGATATTATTTACTTTTTATTCAGTAATTATCTTCTAATATTTATGCATTTTAAGAAAACCCCATAAGGACTAAAATGATAAATTTATAGTGGTATATTTGAAAATATTCTATTGTATTCCAAAATTCATGATGAGCTTGAGAATCATCTAATTTCCTTCTTTCAAAATCTAAGTAAAGGATATTTTTAAAACAAATTAAAGCATGTGACTTCCATTTATAACAATTATCTTATTTTGGGAAAAATATTGAGTAGTGGAGGAATCAAGTTCATCTAGAAAACATTAAGGGCATAGTTATGCATCTTCGACCTATAATCGTAACATAATGTCATAGTTTCTATATTAAATTTGAAAACTATATTAGGATTGTGAAAATTTTAAAAATAACCAAATCTACTAACCTAGTCTACTCAAAAGTTAATTAAATTCATCATAAAAATGGTTTTTGAATACAATTTCTTAAAACTCAAGAAATTATCAGTAACAGATCCTATGTTAACCTATCCATCTAATGGAGATGTTTTTTTTTTCATTTTTACTGCTGCATCATTAAAGGGACTTAGAGATGTTCTCATTAAAAATGATGAGGTTGTTGGCTATTCAACTTGAGGGTTGAAGCCTCATGAGAAAAATTATCCTACACATGATTTAGAGTTATCTAAAATTATTTTTGAAATGAATATGTGGATATATTATTTTTATAGAGATAATTTTGATATATTAAAAATTGTTAATATCGAAATTACATAATAACATAAAAGGAAATAAACATTGAACATGAGAATAGTGAGAGATTATTAGGGACTATAATTGTTCTATTCATTATTACCGTATTATAGAATTCAATGTAATTTTTCTATATAGTATGAAATGATTTATAATTATTTAAATGATGATTATTGAATGTGATCTATTGATTTATGAATTTATAAATATTTACATGGACTTAATAATGGAAGGTACATTATTAATCTTATCCCATTGGATTTTTTGGAAATTCTTAATAGAGAATATAAATAAATAACAAATAAAATACATAAAGAATTAAATAATTACATAATATATGTATAATATAATGTTTAGAATGTTCGTTATCAATAATGAGGGAGTTTTGAAGATTTATAGAAGACAATTTATCATATTTTTTCTCGAGATAAAGAATGAGTTAATTCATGAATCTTACATATCTATATTTTTTATGAATCAAAGAAGCATCATAATATATATAATATATATATATATATATATCTACATGATCATTATTGGTGGGAAAACAAAATATGGAATGATGGTTCATAAGTGATAAATTGGAGGAGGAGCGATAACTTCAAAATGTAGTGATGAAACAACTACCCATTTCAGTGTTGAAGATGGAAAAATTACTATAAATATTATTATTATACTTTATATACCATCTAAGGGAAATGATATCACATGGTTAAATAATAAATTACTATAAATTCTTCTCTTTGTATTTATATATTATAATATTTATCACTCGATTTCCTTACTCGCCTATAAATTCAATAAGTGGTGAGAATTCCTATAGTAATACTATCAATATTTTTATATCATGATCAAGGATTTAATTATAAATTCCTTAGAATCCATTAATGTACATGAATAGTCAATTAAACCCAATAATATTAAATCATACAACAATCAATGGGTAGTCTAAGTGGACTATTATATGAATGGAATCAATTTTAACATCTATCTCACTTGATTTTCACAGAAGATGGGACCAAAATATTAAACAATTTGAGATATCATTAAACAAAAATTTATACTAATGTATTCAAAAAATCATTGTTATGTAGTATATACGAAAATATGTAGAACATTAACTTGTTGATATGATGTTGGATAAAAAATTTGGGATAGATTTTTTGGATAGCACTACTGTGAAGATATAAGTTATCCATTAACATATTTATGTTTCATAGAGTTGATAAAAATATATGGTGAGAAGTTAAGAAATGACATAGATTTTTATCATGAGGATCATGTATTCCAAACAATATATCACCTCGGAATGTGGTAGTAAGAATTGGAGAGAAGTGGAATGTGATTCTAGTGTATAATAGACCATTTTAGATTCTAGAGTTTGGTGAATAATTTTATATATGATAATAATTTTCTCTAAATCTATCAAATTTCGATGAATTATTAGATGTTTCCTTGTAAATGTAGTATATTTCATCTTTGAAACATATACCTGACACAAACAGTGTGTACATGGAACTAAACCTATCATATGAAGAAGAACATATACAAATTCTGGACAAAAGAGAATAACTATCATTGAATATTATAAAAATACTCCTGATTTTTTAAAAATTAAACCCCATTTATTTTATGTAAAGACGCACATTTGAATAATAAATTATCTTAATGGAGAAAATATAATAGTCCAAAATATCCTATTATTATTAATAAAACATCTCACGATTCACAATGACTATATTAATATTTTTCATCATATAAGTAAATATATATACTATAACATTTCATTACACATCATAAAATAAAAATTACTATAACTACTTGAAATAAAATTTAATTTTAATAAAAAGAAACAAAATTTCATATTTAGAAATTATATATGTCTAATTTTCATTAAATTATTATTTCTATTTTAAATTTTTAATTTTTAAATAATAATTTATTTTCATAAGAATGTTTTAATGACTAATATTTAATCATATATAAATAAATATAATAATTTAATTAAATCACAATTTGTTTTTATAATGGTTAGAAACCTGACCATGTTATAAAAATAAATATATATATAATTATTTTATTTAAAAATTAAATTTCTCATATTCAGAATATTTCATTTATATAATTTTTGTTTTAATGCTCAAAATTTATAAATTATATAATGGTAAATATTCATTATTTTCTTAGATAGATTATTTTTTTCCTTAAAAAAATTAATTTTGTATATACAACAATTAATATCTCCTCAAAATGAGTTAAATGTTTTGTAGTAAATTATATAATGTGATCAATGATAAAAAAATTTATCAATAAACAAATTTATTTAATATTAATAAGATAATTCTTCTTAACTAAGAATAATTTATACATAAAAAATATATATTAATGGTTTTCTGGATTATAAAATATTCAAATACTAAAAGGTACTCCCACATAGAAATTAAAATAAGATAAAACTATGGGATGGTCAATGTTTATTCTTTTCTATAACATAGAGTTTAATTTTTTTTGAAATTGATAAAAAAAAATTCATCTATTTTGAAATAAATATACACCCATTCAACAATTACTCTCCACTTCCAATCTAGTAAGTAGAAAATTACCCTTATTTCCCACTTTAAATCCTTATAAATATGAATCTAAAGATCAAATTATATTTCCATCATGGTTTTGGTCGTCACTTTGAAGGTAATGGATATTATTCATATTTCTATTTATTCGTGTAGTTAATTTGTAATAATCTATTTCATTTTCAATTAATTAAGTCTACATTTTTTCATAATTATTCATTTATTGTGTTATCCATGCCCTATTAATTAGAAGATTATATTCTCTTTCACTAATCTAATTCGTCAAAATATTATGGTTTCCCTTAATGATTCTAAAATAATTATTTGATTTTTCATTATATAATACTATGAATACCTATCAGGAATTTCATTTAATGTTATTAATATATTCATTACTATACTTAATTAATTAGGGAATTCCATGTATTCAACCCACATTCCCTACTATTGTTTTAAAATGATAAAAACATTCATATGATATATGATCTAGAAGGAAAATATAAAGATATAGATATGATTGGTGTTCCATAATAGTTCTCCAATGACATGGGCAACAGATTAATATATAGTGATGACATATCAATGATACCTTTCAATCACTCTTTGGTAGTGTTTTCTAATGCCATGGTGAATTACCAATGAAATATTTTTACCACACCTTGGTGATATTCTTATTAATGTTTAATTTGTATAATATAGACACATTTCCATATTATAAATCATGTAGTCATCATAAGTATATTTTTTTATACCTCATGTATTTATGATCATGATATATTATTAATCCTCATGAATTATAAATAACCACTTACTTCATGTTTACATTGTTTATCCCATTACTAGGATTTATGCTCTCCTATTCCACTAATATAGGTCCCCAAGAAATATTATGTATTGATTTGAAAATGAATGGAATTAAAATAGTCTTTCAAGATTATTAAATATTTTTTTCAGCTTCATTTATTATGTCCCATGTCTCTATGAAAAACATTCTACAAATATCATGTGTACTTTTTCAATGATATATTTGGTAATGTAATACTGTAAAAAAATATGTAGAAAATTGGGGATCTTCATAGTTGGTATCATAAAATGTTTTATTATTTATAAAAAATATGACTAAAAATATTGGTGAAAACCTTATGGAATTGTATATATAAAGGAAAAAATTCTATATATTGGTAAATAATATAGTTATTGGTTTCATAGAAATGATATATTTTACTTGAATTGAAACAATTAGATGTTGGCTCTATAAAAAAATCACAAAGGGATAATAACCATTAAAATGATGGTTATTTATCAAATCAATTTTCAAACTATTCATGATAAATAGAATTAATTTCACACTTGGTATTACAATTCAAATAGATTTTATATGGTTGATCTCATGCATTATATAAACCTATTTAAATTATTTGTTGTAAGATTAATTATTATATTTAGAATTAAGTATTTATATATATCTTTATATAAGAAAGATATTGAAAAAATATTAGGACTAAAATAATTTAGATTTGTTATCATAATATAGAATATACTAGTAATATTCTCATTTATGTTTTATTCACCTATAAAAAATGGTATGAAATAGAAGTGATGTTGTAAATAAATGATGAAATGGATAATACAGTGATGCCCTTCCTGGTATATGACATTAAAATTTTAAAAAATGCATGCCAATGATGATAATGATTTAGTTATCTCAGATTATAAATATCCACATAAACCTTGTGAAGAATACATATTCATAAATATAGGAATAACAAGCTATTCTATCCTCCGTGCGTTACTAAAATCCTACTTTTATTGGACATTCTAGTACATTGATTATAGAATAATGGATGAAAAATATATAAAATATATTTTATTTCCATTGTTATCTTGAGAAGGATAAAACTATATTGTTAGTATATCACTCATAGGGAGAATTATCCCAATGTATGGAACAAATCAGGAACACAAATCCAAAGACCGTTGTTTAATTTATAAACTGTAATGAATTTCTAAAATCATATTTAAACCAGTATTTATATTTCACCCTATAAACGAAAATGGTGAGGGAATTCATTGAGCTGAAGAAAAAAATGGAATAAATGAATAAGATGTTATGATATGAACTTAAAAAAATTGTGATATGATTTAAAATTTTACATTCAATTTAATGAAAAATTTGAATAATTATTTGGTGGACCAATATCTCATCTAAAGAAACCTTTGGAAATCCAATACTTTTGGTGTAATGAGCAGATAGTGCAGTGTGATCTCAATATAGAAATTGTGTTTTCAGATGATAATTTTTATGATGGATTGAATGATAAGAAGATAAGTATCTAGAATATTTTTTAAGTAATTTTGACAATGAGATAAAATTGAATAAACAACAACTACATAAGATAAATAGGTATGGTATAAAGATTTTGGAGTGACTTTGTCACATAAATTACATATTATAAAGGTAATTTTCTTTTAATTTACATTCTTTCTTTGTTTTGGGGGTTTTCAATGCATTTTTTAAGGAAATGGTGGGTTTCCAAAATCTAGGCCAACCTGAGAGCCCATTTCCAGTTTTGAAAATAAATTTTGTTTCATTATTAACTCCTTGGTTTTTAACCTTTTTCACCAATTCAACTTTTAAAATGACCATAAATTAACTATTAAAACCACCAAAGAAATTTGTGCCCCTTGAAAATTCATTAGCACCATGGATGTTGGTGATCAAATTAGGTATTGGGCCAACACGAAATCCCATTTCCAGTTTTAATATTTTTATTTAATTATTTCATAAAATATTCATTTTTTGACCTTATTCAGTGATTCCATATCTCACCTACCTCCCCTGTACCTAGACGCACCCCAGCTTTGTTTTACCCTCTTTGAAGATCATATCAGTTGAGAATTAGGGCCGAACATCTCAGGTTGCTAAAATCGTCCATATTTCTCTTGTAAGTGACTATCCTTCTAAGTTCCTTATTTTTCCATAAGATTTATCCCTTTTTTATTTAATCCCCAAATGTCCAGAAGCTAGAGATTCGTACCTAGGGTTTACTTTTGAGTTTATTGGTCCAATATTATATATTTATGTCTGATCTCACTCCCGTGTGGTGCGGTGGTGGTGCAGTTCATGGTCCACACTAGGATTTGTGGTTCTTGACACTTTTGGTAGGTGATTCTATTTTTCATGAAATTTTTGTGAATTATATTATTGTGTTTATTGTATTTTCATGTTTATTTAATTTTAATGTTCTACAAAAATTGGTTTTAGTGGCATTTATAAAGAAAATGAAATTTTAGTGACAATTTTTGGTGAAATTGTGGGGTTTTTATTCAAATCTTTTATTGGTTCATTATGGGCAGTCCTATAATTACATATTTTATATTATTGAATTTTATTAGGATTTTAAATCATTTTTATGGTTTATTCATTTTTTGTTGATGCAAAAGTATGTTTAAATAGTTTTTTTGGGAAGCAAATGGGCTTAAAGTGTCGTGTTCGTGTGAAAATGGGGGGTTTTAAAGGATATAACTGTATGGTTCACATGGGGCTTCCCCATAACTTAATTTTTGGTTTAATTAAAGGTTATTGAACTACCATTTTGTTTTTGTGACTTAGAAGTGTGAAAATAGTGTGCAATGTGGATATTTCAATGAATTTTTGGTGCAAAACAATGTGAGATTTTGAGAGGTTGTTTTATTAAAAATCTATGTGGTTTTTGTGTGTTTTAAGTTGTATAAAATTCAATAGACAATATATTGGTTGTGTTTGACCAGTAATTTTGTTTTATATGAAAATTTATTTATGTTTCATGCTGAAACTGATTGAGAAAAGGGGGAGGCCCGATTTCGTAGATGGGGAGGATTTGTACTAGTACGGCTAGTGGACCTAATGGGTTTGGTCCGTGTTTCACATAGAATTTGGATAACGAAAACTCTAAAAAAACTATTTGGATGATTATTGGGGACCACTAGGTTATTGGTTTGTTCCATACTAGTGGCTCATGCACTAGAATTGATTTTTCTATGGTTACTTTACACCGAGGTATGAGGTACAAAGGGACCAAGACAACCTAGTGCCAAGGTGTGTTCCCAATGTTTTTGTTCATTGGATTGCTAGTATATACCCATGTACTATGATGTGTTTGGCATTAAAATAAAGAATCTAACATTTCTATTTAAATTTGTAAACATTCTGAAATTTTTGGATTGATAACTGCTTTCAAATGAATGTTACATATCTTGGAATTTTAACACTGCTTTTCCTTGCCATTTAAAACTTCTTTCTTTTTCACATTGTATTGCATGATATTTGGAATCATTTGGTGGTATCCTAATGTTAATAGGGTCACACCCTACTTACAACCCTTGGGTGTAAGTAGACTTGGTTATGATTGACTCAGGTAATGGAAAGGCTTAGGGTGATGGTGGTTCGGGGTGTCAGTCCCCATCCTCGGGGTGGAGTTGTAGAGAAGGATTTTGGGCGATGAAACCTAGTCGTGTGGGGTCCTTAGTGATATCTTGATGCTATATTTATTTTTATTTAGACCAGTTGTATTATATTTGAACCAATGTATTCAGTTCTGGTTTTTTTCTTAAGTCTTGTTTGGTTCAATTATTTCAGATTTATATTATAGATTATTTTTAATGTTTTATGCTTTACACTCGGGTAAATCATTCCCAAATATAAATTAATGATACTCGGGAACTTCTGATTTCCCGTAGGAATAGTTAACGACCTTCATTCCTTGTCATGATCCAGGTCTGGTGCTAGTTTGCTGGAGACCAAATTCAGTTCGCGACAAAATGGTATTAGAGGAGGTTAAAGGTTTTGGGTTAATTAATATTTTGGGATGATTTTGGATAGACAGGAGGTAGGAATTTTAGTGCTCGGGGTTTTGGATTTGAGTAGGGTTCCTGGCATGCACCTCTCATGGTAGACATTGAGTCTCTAGGGGATATTGGAATTTATGGATTGACTTCACATCTAGCTGAGACATGTCGGCTGCAGACCACATGTGGATATCAGAAGGATGTGGAGTAGTGGTTATTTTTTTACTAAAATTTGTTCAGTTTATTTATAATTTATGTATTTGATTGCGATTTTCAGAATTGTTCTATTGAATATTGGTTTCTGACCATTACATTTTGTAGCAACATGCCTCCCCTGAAAGCTCCCAAGTGCCCACAGGAGGAAGCTAGAGAGAGTTCTCCCACACCCATTGATTAGAGGCTCATGGAGGCTATTGTTTGGACTATCCAAGATTTGGGAAGGGACCGGCTCCTGCTTCTTTTCCTGTTAGGGTAGAAGAGATAGGTCCTAGAAATGATAAAGCACAAGAGTTTTTGAAAAACAAGACTCCTACCTTCAGAGGTAGCTCAGAACCCCTGGAAGTAGAAGAATGTATTGAGAAGATCGAGCATATGTCTGAGTTCTTGGAAACACCCATGGAGATCAGGGTGAAGTTTAACTCCTTTATGTTGGAGGTTTCCAGCCGTAATTGTGGGGATCTAGTTCTTCAGGCTGGGAAGAATGAGCAGATACGCTGGGGTGATTTCAACGCTGTCTTCGATGAACACTACTACCCTGAGGTGTTGGCTTATTCTTGGTATAGAGAGTTTGTGGAACATGTTTAGGGGAATATATCTGTGATGGAGTATGCCAACCATTTCACTGAGTTGGTTCAGAATGCTCCATAAATTGTCTCTAATGAGAAAGTGAAGGCCTAGAGGTTTGAGAAAGGCTTGCGAAAAAAGATATAATCCAAGGTGTTCTTGTTTAAGCTAAAGACCTATTCTGAGGTCGTTGATCATGCGTGCATGATGGAGATTTATATTAAAGGAAGGGATGGTTTCTATGATTTAGTATCAGTAGTGGAAGTGGCAGCTTCTCAGAGAAGAAAAGGAAGCGGGATGACCATGTGAAAAAATTGGTGGTAGTTCAGGCCACTCTTCCAGGACATTTTCTTTTGCGGATTTTGATGCGAGACCGGTCATGTGCCACTAGTGTGGGAAGACTGGGAACATCCGACCATCTTGTATACTTCCTCTGAATCCTTGTTACCCGTGTGGAGGTATGGGGAATTTGCAGCATTTCTGTACTGTGGAACGTCCACTTCCGAGTGGGGATGGGTCAGTGGATTCAAGAGGATTTCCAGCACAGTCTGAGCCATCAATGACTGGGGGATCTAAATTTGGCAGCTATGGTGGTAGTTCTAGGTCATCTTCTCGGCAGATCCAGTTCAGGGCACAACCATAGACTAGCAGACATCTTCAGGTAGAGACTGGACATCTCCATGCGGTGGATCAGGCACCAGCAGGATCCGAGGCGGGACCGTCGATAGTTCTATGTACCATTTTGATCACATCTTCTATAGATACTGAACTTTTTGATACGGGTGCCTCTGTTTCATTCATTTCGTCCCGTTTTGGGTACATTCTGAATTTTCCAACTTATTTAATGACTTTAGCGATGGAGTTGGTGACACAATTGGGAAAGAATAAGGAGAAGGGTCTCAGGTGCCCGTCGTGTGTGTTTTCGGTGTCATGGGTTGAGATGTAGTGGGACCTCTTGGTCTTACATATGGACCTTTTTGATGTCATACTAGAGATTTATTGTCTAGTATACTTCCAGGAACACGTCGATTACTACTGATGGTGTGTGAGTTTCATGGCACCTGATGGGAGTCGTCAGGTTTCTCATGGAGAATTGGATCCTCGGTCAGGTCGTGCAGGACCTCCACTCCCAGAGTTGGGAGGTGTTATCTTCCAGTTATCTTCTCTCATGCTAGAGGATGGTCTTTCCACTAATGTTACACTACCTCATGTAGTGATTGAGTTTCCATAGGTATTCTCAGATGATTTTTCAGGGTTTCCCCCCGAGCGGGATGTGGAGTTTTCAATTGATCCGGCACTAGGAACACACCCAATATCCCTTCCCTCTTATCTCATGGCCCCCACCGAGCATAGGGAATTAAAGATACATCTGGATGGCTTAGAATACAAAGGATTAATTTGCTCCAGCATCTCTCCTTGGGCCGCCCCTATGTTTTTTTTGAAAAAGACTGATGGATCCCTATGATTATGCATTTACTACCAAAAGATAAATAAGGTTACAATTACGAATAAATACCCATTGCCCAAAATAGATGATTTGTTTTTTCATTTGAAGGTGGGAAAGTGGTTCTCAAAGATAGACCTGCGTTCAGGGTATCATGTACATGAGGTGAAAGAGTCAGACATCCCAAATACAACCTTTAGAAGCAGGTACAACCACTTTTATTATGTGTTCATGCCCTTCAGATAGAACAATTCTCATGTGGTCTTTATGGCACTCATGATTAGGGTGTTTCATCTATATCTCGATTCCTTTTTTGTGGTGTTCATGGATGATATTTTGGTATACTCTATCTCTAAGGAGGAACATGAACATCACATGAGGATCGTTTTGTGTACATTACGGGATCACCACCTCTATGAAAATTTGTCAAAGTGCACTTTATGGATCAGGGAGGTGAGATTTTTATGTGATGTTATCTTAGATAACAATGTTTCAGTGGACCCTGAGAAATTAGTGTGGTCATGTCATGGGAGAAAATGAAGAATTTGTTCGAGTCAAGAGTTTCCTTGGCATGGCTGGTTATTATAGGCAATTCGTTCGGGATTTCTCTTGGCATGCTTCCCTGATGACCACCCCCACCCGGAAAGGGTTGATGTTTATATGGGGTATAGAATACCAGGCATCGCTCGAGGATCTGAAGAGGCGGTTGAATACCACACCCATGCTTATTTCTACAGTGGATGGAAAGGGATATGTGGTCTATTGTAATGATTCATGTATGGGTCATGGGTGCATGCTTATGTAGGATGATGATGTGGTCATGTATGGCTCTCATCAACTTCGACCACATGAAAAGAACTACCCAACCCATGACCTGTAGTTGGCAGTGATGATGCATGCTTTGAATACATGGCGTCACTACCTCTTTGGTGAGAAGTTTGTGGTCTACTATGATCAAAAAATCTTGGTTTATATCTTCATGTAGAAGGACTTCAACTTGAGGAAGCATCGGTGGATAGAGTACTTTCAGGGGTTTGACTTTTGAATTTTCTATACCCCAGGAAAGGGTAATGTAGTCATCGATGCCTTCTGCAGAAGGGTTCTAGTGTAGGATTTGAGAATGTCCAGTGATGAGTGGACATTGATGGGGCTCTTTTCTTAGATGCATATGGAGACCAGGGAACATAGTGTAGGGGTATTCATGGCGAGCGTCCTGTTGAATCCTTCTCTATAGTAGTTGATTCAGCAATAACTGCACAATAGTGAGCTTTTTCAGTAGTTTAAGTAGTTTCTTCATTGTGGGGAGACATCCTATGATTGGTCGTCATCTCTCGATGACATCTTGGGCTTCAAGGTCCGTTCAGTAGTTCTGTTATCTCTACAGAAGGTGGTTATGTAGGTTATCCACTAGTCTCAGTGGGCTGTGCATCCGGGTGACACTAAGATGTATTAGGATGTCGGTCAGCAGTTTTGGGGGCCTGGTATGAGATGGGACATAGCAGACATTGTTTCGAGATGCTACACATGCCAGCAGGTGAAATCAGGGCACCAAAGGCCCTTCAGTTTTCTCCAGCCATTACCTATTCCTACCTGGAAGCGGGATGAGGTTTCCATGGACATCATTGTTGGATTACCATGTACACCTAGGGTTAAGAATGCCATTTGGGTGGTGATTGATCCTCTGACCAAATCATCCTACTTCATTTCGATCAGAGATACATCTAAAGTTGATGAGTTGGGCTGTTTGTATCTTCATGAGGTAGTGAGACTCCATGGTGTTCCATCAGCAGTTGTCTCAGATATATACCCTTGTTTCACTTCTTGGTTATGGGAAGGCCTTCAAAAGGCCTTGGGGTCTCAGATTAAGATGATAACGACACACCAACCTCATCCTGATGTTCAGAAAGAGTAGACAAATCAGATTTTGGAGGACATGATTCATGCATGTGAATTGGGCATTGGAGGATCTTGGTATAGCCATTTGGGGCTGTTTGAGTTTTCTTATAATAACAATTAGCAATCCTCGATTTGAATGGATCCTTTTGAGGCACTCTATGGTCAGTCGTGTCGGTCCCCCCTGTGTTGGGCTGAGGTAGGTGAGAGCTCACTGCCGGGGCCGAGTCTGGTGCAGGAAACATCTAAGAGGGTCAAGTTGATTAGGCATCGTTTATTGAAAATTCAGAGTATCAATAAATCATATGATGACCGGAGGTGTCGTGACCTATATATTTCTGTGGGTGATAGGGTATTCTTGAAAGTGGCCCCTCGTCTGGGCCATCGTCGATTAGGGAAGCAAGGGAAGCTGATGCCGCGGTATGTCGGTCCGTTTGAGATTGTCGAGTGTATTGGAAATGTGGTATAGATTTTGGCCTTACCTTCTCAGTTGACGTCCATTCATGATTTCTTCCACGTCTCTCAGTTGAAGAAATACCACCCAGATCCATCCCATGTGTTGAGATGGGAAGAAATGGAGATAGATCCCAACTTTTCTAATATTGAGAGGCTGGTGAAATTAAAGGACTCCCAAGAGAAGGTGCTTTTATGGATGTCTATTCTATTAGTCTGAGTTCTATTTCAGCATGGGAATGATACACATGCGACGTGGGAGCGAAATTCATGGGTCGTGGAAGAGTACCTGTTCTAGTTTTCCAATCAAGCTTCATGTTGACCTTTAGGGGCGGAAAGTCCTTCATGGTGAGGATAATTGTCTCATAAATGACATATTTTAAAGTTATTTTTCATTTAATTTACATTATTGCTTTGTTTTGGGGGTTTTCCATGCATTTTTTATGGAAATGGTGGGTTTCCAAAATTTGGGCCAACCTGAGAGCCCATTTCCAATTTTCAAAAAACAATTGCTTCTTTAATAACTCCACTTTTTATCCTTTTTTACCCATTATACTTAAAACGTGACCTTAACATAACTATTAAAACCTCAAAATAAATATTGGTCCTTTAAAAATTCATTAGCATCTTGGATTTGGTTTATCAAAATAGGTATTGGGAAAACACAAAAGCCCATTTCTAGTTTTAATGTTTTATTTTTATTCTTTCCTAAAATATTCATTTTTTATACTATTTTAGTGATTCCACCTCTAAACTAACTCCAGTATACCTAGCCGCACCCCATCTTCATTTCCCTCTCTTTGGAGATCGTATAAGTCAATAATTAGGGCCAAACTTCTTAGGTTTCTAAAATCATCCAGATTTCTCAAATAAGTGACTATCCTTCTATGTTCCTTCATATTCCTTAAGATATATCCCTTTTTTCGTTAATAACTAAATTTCCATAAACTATGGATTCATACCTAGGGTTTCATTTTGAGTTTCATGGTCCAATCCTCTGGTTTTAGGTTTGATCTCACTCCCTTGTGGTGCGGCGGTGGTGCGGTTGATGTTGTACACTAGGATTTGCTGTTAATGACTATTTTGGTAGGTGATTTCATTGTGCATGCAATTTTTGTAACTTATCTTGATATGTTTATGGCATTTTCATATTTATCTAATTTTAATGTTTGTGAATTTTTTTTTATTTCCATTTATAAAGAAAATGAATTTTAAGTGCCAATATTTGGTGAAATTGGGAGTTTTTTATACAAATATTTTATTAATTCATTAGGGGTTGTCCTATAATTACATAGTTGATTTTATTGAATTGTATAAGGAATGGAAATTATGTTGTTAATTTTTATTATTTTTGTTTTTGCAGCGAACATTTTTTTAAATGGTGCCTGGGAAGCAAATGGGCTTAATGTGCTATGTTTGTGTGAAAATGGGGGTTTTTAAAGGATATAACGTCATGGTTCACATGAGGTTGTCCCATAACTGATTTTTTGTTTCATTAAGGGATATTGAACTGAAATTTTGTTTTTGTGAATTAAAACTTTCCACATAGTGTGAAAAGTGGATATATCAAAGTATTTTGGGTGCAAAACAATGAGAGATTTTGAGAGGTTTTTGTTTTTAAAATATAAGGGTTTTGTTGCATGTTTTAAGAGGTATAAAATGTGATACCTCCTATATTGGTTGTTTTTTACTATTAATAATGTTTTATATGAAAATTGATTTATGTTTCATGCGGAAATTGGTTGAGCTCAAAATGGGAAGATCGGGTACCTAGGTGGGGCGAATTTGTACTAGTATAGCCAGTGGACCGGATGGGTTTTGTCCCTAATTCAATTAGAATTTGGATAACAACAACTCTGACTAAACTATTTGTATGATTATTGTGGACCACTAGAATATTGGTATTTTCCCTAATAGTGTATCGTGCACGAGAATAGATTTTTCAATGGTTACTTTACACCGTGGTATAAGGTACAAAACTCCAAAGACAACGTAGTGCCTAGGGGTGTTCCCAATGATGTTTCTCTTCGGATTGGTACCATATACCCATGTAATAGGGTGTATTTGGAATTAAATTAAAGTATATAACATTTATAATTAAATTTGTGAACATTATGAAATTTTTTTATTGATAACTGTTTTCAAATGAACGATACATTTCATGGAATTTTAACACTACTTTTCCTTGCCTATTAAAACTGATTGCTTTTTCACATTATATTGCACGATATTTGGAATCATTGGGTAGTATCCTAATGGGCATAGGCTCACACCCTACATACACTCCTTGGGTGTAAGTAGACATGGATATGTTTGACTCGGGTAAAGGAAAGGCTAAGGGTGATGGTGGTTCGGGGTGTTAGTCCCCATCCTTGGGGTAGAGTTGTAGAGAAGGCTTGTGGGCGATGAACCCTAGTCATGTGGGGTCCATGGTGCTATCTTTCTGCTATATTTATTTGTATTTGGAACACATGTATTATCTTTAAACCAATTTATTCAGTTCAGTTTTTTTCATAAGACTTGTTTGGATCAAAAATCTCAGATTTATATTAAGGATTGTTTTTAATGTTTTATGCTTTCATACTCTGGTAAATTGTTACCAAACGTATATTAATGATAACCGGGCACTTGTTTCAGCCAGTGTGGATATAGAATGCCCTTAGGGACTTTCCATGAGCTGGGTTTGCCCCCGGTTTGCTGGCGACCAGATTCAGTTCGTGACAGATTTCTATAGGGAAGTGGAAATTATGACACAAGCATAAGAGATATCCATATAGCTTGAAACTATAACATAGATGAAAATCCATTACATTTGAATGAAAACGAATATAAAAATATATTAATGAATAACCAATTGAATAATTCTCCATGTGTGGGTACTATAGACTATTCACTGAACAAAGTTAAAATCAAAAGATAATGGAGGTAAATATCCACTGACCTCAATAGAGTCTAATGGTTAAGTTTATTCTATATTTAATCATGAATATTGAACTTGATGATTTGAATGATGTAGTGTAAGGTACACTAACACTAAACTCAAATATATAAATTACAAAGTTTTCTTCTTGTTTTTTGTGTTCATTTATATTAATGATGATTTCAAAAAACATAAAATTAGACAATTAACTACAAGTAGTAGAGATGTGAGTAAAAAATCCTTGAGGAACAATTCAAGAATCAGGGATGTATAGAGATTACCTTATTAACATTGGTGTGTTCAATCTCTATAAAACCTTATGGTCATTCTAATGGTTAAATTTTACATGACACTTGTAATGGATTATATATTAAAATATTGTGTTAAAATCCACTATACATGTAAAATGGAATTTTAGTTTTCATGAAGGGAAATCTAAAATAATTGTCAAATGAGAGATATCCTAGATAGGGTTCTGTCATGAAATTTCTTATACATCTTTCTTTATGGAAATTATTTATGAAAAACTGGAATAATGAAATATAATTAATATAGGATATGTATCCATTATTTGTGAATAAATGTATGTATTTCCTGATAAATTACCTAGGCATCCCTCAGAGAGAGATGTAAAATTCTTTGTTGATGTCATACCTAGATCCCAACCAATTTTGAAGACCCTATAATGAATGAAATATATGATGTTATATTAATTTAAGAAACAATTAAAAATCATTTCTTAGAATGGTTTTATAAGACGATGTTTTTATCACTAGAGAGCCTTTATTCTTTATTGGGATAATAATGATTGATTTATGTTTTCATTCATTTATTTTAGATAACATAATGGGATCATAAAAATAATGAATACCCACTTTCAATGATTAATGAATTACTTGGCCAACTTCATGGGGATCATTTCCTATCCAATATTAATATTCTATTTGTGTATCATTTGTTTAGGGTGAGGAAAAAGGATATCAAAAGCCTAAATTATAAATATGATATGGAAATTGTTAGTTTTTTATGCCTTACATCTTGACTGATGGTACTAATATCCATCCATAAAATGTAATTAATTTTTTATTGAATGGAATAAATGGTGGTGAATCCTCAAACAAGTCATGCAGTTCTAATGTAAGGAAATTTCAATGCATCAACCAATAATATTTTAATATAGTCAGGGGGATCATGTTCTATGAAAAATAATATAATGGTTTTTACTTGTATCTTCGGATTACAAGAAGTCGTAAACCTTGTTATATTCAATCCATGTTTCTATTGGATGAATGTTATTTATAAAAAGGATAGAATAATTGTGAATTAAATAAGTGATAACCCAAGGTGTCACAACCTGACCCAAGCCAAGACTCAAGCCATAACTACCCCATCCCGCCTCCATAGGCTAGGGGTGGGGACAAACATTGAATGAATAAATAGTATCAGGTAGGCATTTTCCTTAAGTACTTATACAAAAATTCCAACAGACACCTCAATTCAATAATGAAGAGATAGAAAAAGAAGATAATGTATAAAATGATAGAATACATATTTCCCAAACCAAAGTACAAATGATGTTATGAATGTGTAGAAAAACAGACAGCACATGCCTGCTAAAATAAATTTTCAAAGCATCCAACCTACTATGAATGAGTAGATAACATCATAAATTTACTATCAGAAAACACCTCATCCCAGCACCGAAAAAATCCTCCGTCAGCCTAGCTCATTATGCTTTTCCGGCCTCAGGTCCCCAACATACTCCATCAAATAAATTTTTTTCGAGATATAAAACAAAACTCTTTCATGAAAATCCCATGTAGGGATGAGTCTAATAATACGTAGTATGTGGCTCTAAAAACCAATGAAAATAGGGGAAATTGGAATGAAAAATTCAATTCATACTAGAATGATGGAACCCTAATGAGAGGGAAACACCATCTGGAATCATCATCAGATTTAGATGGCTGGTTTTCTAAGTCCACGAAACACAATAGAAGAGTATGGAAATACCACATCCCATAGTTGTACGTAAGGAAGAGGATACCTCCTCCAAGAACAAGGGGATCGACCCAATGAGCAGATGAACTACACGACAATCACTTTACACTCTTAGTAGTATTTTTACCTCATCCAACCATGAGAATCTAATCATTTATATCATGTGGCACACCCCATGCATCTTTTACTCCCATGTAAAAAGAGTAACTAAAATTAAGGTTTTGTCATAGATGTGGTAAGAAATCATAGCCCTCAATAGATGATAACCCAAAATATGAAAAAAAACATGGGATCCCAAACATCAAAAATATATACTCATCATAGATGATACATATCTTGAGGTTCATTTCTCAAAATAAGAATCAATATTATACTTAAATCTCCAAAGCTAACATACATCCAGGAGAACA
The DNA here is from genome assembly GCA_963277665.1 of Viscum album. Taxonomy (NCBI): domain Eukaryota; kingdom Viridiplantae; phylum Streptophyta; class Magnoliopsida; order Santalales; family Viscaceae; genus Viscum; species Viscum album. Next base: position 77,021 of record CAUJRU010001281.1, on the reverse strand, counting down.
CACACTATGAGGGCAACCATCCTAGATGGAAGCTGTACAAAAGATATACTCCATAAAGAATTGATCTATGATTATTAATGGTACATACAACAGAACATGATCCATTGGGAATAATATATAATGTCTATTTTTTTGGACACCACCATATGTCCTTCTATCACTAACATTTTCCCTGTGAATGTCTAAAGAAACCAATGTAGAGAGGCCTGCTTCTCATAACTACACATGGTCGATGGAGAAATTTTATAGACTATGCATCAGGTGTATCTACTCTATGAGAGAGATAATAGATGGACATTCACCTCACTAGTACCCTACAGTCAAGGGAGAACTAGCTCCTAACCAACCTTCCAAATCTTTTCCACTACTTTTTGGAGGGTCATGTACCCCATTCAATCGATGGATAATTAAATCCTAAACAAAAATAACTCATATCTAGTAATTGAGACCTCTCCACAAAACTACTATCAATATAATATGGATATCCATCTATGATGGTGGAACCAATCCCCGCTGCTACTCTAAGATGGGAGAGTATGACTCGATGAGGACCCACACCCTTGTAAGGTAGGGGAGTACTAATCAATGGATAGAGGAATCACACCCATGACATGGGGAATACCACCATTTGGCTAGAAGACCCACAAATGATATGACAGTGTAGTACTACTCTACCAACTCGTTTACTATAGGGAACCCACACCTTGTTTCAAGAAGGGAGTACCGAACCCCAGCTAGAGGACCTACTCCCTAACATGGATGGGGAGTAATGACTCAGCCAGAACAACACATATGGTGGACTCACACCCTGGATCTATAGGGGAGTACTGAATCCATGGACAGAGGACCCACAAACTAACTCGGTATAGGAGTACTGACTCTACCTAGTATGTTAGAAATGGATGAACCACACCCTGACACTACAGCTATGTATCAAATCCCTAGATTGAGTACCCCCACCCAAGTCCTATGGGGGAATACCTACTCGATATAACTAATGAGTATGGAGGTCCCATGCCTTTTCATAACAGGCGATCTTTGTCCAAATATACAAACAATTCATGGAACTCATGCCATAATCCATCAAATGAGTACGGACACCAGAAGAACTACCCAATTGTAAACGAACTCAATCCCATGACATAAAGAGTCCTTTTTCTACCAAAGTAGAGATGTAATGATAACTAGTTCCCAAAAATTCAATGTTATTACATGTCTTAGTGTCTCTCTTCATGAAAAAACAATATACAACATCGATCAAGAATCGCTTTGAGAAATATCATGCTTATCACGCCTCATAACATAAATCTATAGTGGGTAGGGGACCCACACCATGTTTCAATAGGGGTGCACCATCTTACTAGTCAAAAGTGTACAGGGAAAACACACCCTAAAGTAAACGGGGAGGGTACCAACATCAACATTATTCCATTTCTTCTCCCTGATCACAACACTAGATTTTAATCCCTACACATGTGTTTTTTAAAAACACACAACCTTATAATCTATATACCAAGACATATACAACCATAATTTTCTAAGTGGAAAAACAACTAAGGTTGTACACTTAAAAGAATAAATCCATGTCCTAGAGAAGTATATATAGAAGGTGAATGATCTTAAGGAGATCCCCTGGGAGTACACGGTGTGCACTGGGGAACCCACGATGTGTGAGCTCACCCATGAAGCTAGTTATGTATCCATCCTACATGGTTAGCTAAACCAATTAGGGGGACCCGATGTGATACAACTGTACATGTTGTGTCCCTATTCAATCAGCCCTTAGATTTTTGTTTTTACACATTTCAATGTAACAGACCCCTTTCCCGTATACATTGGTCATGTATATGTACATGATCACATAATTTCATAAGGAATACTTATCCATGTCCCATGGTAAAATGAATTAGGGTAACTACTTGGCGTGTAACCCATGTACATGGCATATAGACCCCAGAAGTTATCTTCTTCAAATTGGTAGATCTGAATGATTTGTCTCACTGGACAACATGTCATGTAGATGGGAATTACAAATAGGAAATACATAAAAAAATGATCGATTCACCCTAGTGTAGCCCAAAAACAAAAGATCATAATAGAAGGGATCAATAGAAATTATATTAATGATCTAAACCATTAGAACAAGTGAAACAAGTGGGATCAAGAATAAACCTCCAACTTCATACCTTTAGTGTGAAATGATAAACTTTTTGATCTAGAATGACTCCTAGATCATGAAAATTCTCAATATGATGATGGTCTATGTCAGAAAATAACATCAGCAGCACAACAATACATTGATTTGGATTCATTTTAATCATCACCAAAGGGAGGATATGAGAAGTGGAGGAATAATATTTCCTGCCTATCTAATGTGATAAAACGTGAGGATATGGGGAGAGTATTTAGTTTTTGTTTAAATAGATAATTAAATTCTCGTTTAATTATTTATTCCACCACTTCACACCTTGTCATTCCATCTCTGACAAAAAATTATGGCACAAATAACATTGGGTCAAGGCTAGGGTAGTCATGACATTCTGAACTCAACCGTGGCATCAGAAATCTGATTTGAGACCCCCCTCGCTATTTATTCATGTTTTTATTGAAACGATATGTTCATGAAGAAAATATATCGCATATTTTTGAAATCATTGCACCGATGCTCCTTGGATTATGGATTCCCATGCTGACACTATTCTTGGGATCATAAATATTCTTATAAATACACCAATGTCTTATAGGTAATATATAGAGGCTATAAATTACTAACACCTTCAAATAATTTCATCCATGAAAAGAAAACGTCTATTCACAAAGAAACAAATGTGTGTTCTATTACTGGAACCGATATACCTATAAGATCACTATGGGTTCCTTTGCTACATTCAATCAGGAACTCATGAAAAACACTGAGGATAAAACACACTTATTTCTATCTCCAAAATGGCCAACATTATGAAAAAATCTTAATATGTCTCCTATAATTTGATATGTGGAAAAAACCTAGAACCATGGTATAAGTATAGTCATGGGGTCTAGCGATACGACCCCTCACTGACCTAATATTGATAATGATGTAAGCCCATTGTTCAATTCCACCCTTATATGATCTTCCCCACAACCTTCCCAATATTATTATATACCAAAGTAGACATTTACAATTTAGGGTTACGGAAAAAAATATGAAGGTGAGCTCTTTTAACCCAGAGAACTAGATATAGAAATAAAATAGCCAACCCACATGTATTAACCTCTCCAATATGGAGAGTAACCAAAACTAGGAAAACCTTAAGACACAAACTAGTGAAATCCCAATAGATTATGGATGGTATGTAACCTACCCACACCATAGAAACTTCATAGGGTCTAACTCTGAAACTACAAAATGATTCTACGAATTATCTCCACTACTTAACCTCACATTGAACACACCAGTCAAATGAACTCATTAATGTCACCTCGACACAATATTCTTTGGGATGCAATATCTCACAAGATTGGTTTTTATTACGCCCCAAAAATTCATCTTGGTGGAGAATGTTTTCCTCTTCATTGTTAATCCAATTAAACATCAAACCTTTTCACAGAAATTCTTGAGCATCTCGCATACAAAGAAGATGTCAAGCACATGATGGTACTAACTAACATTAAAGTGTTGCCCAATTACATGCACTGGGTCTTATTGAGTACTCTATAGAAACCATCAACATGTCACCCATCACAGAACACACAAGAGAGAATGACTCATCCACCTCACATTAAAACTATCTAATTGGTTTTCCCAGACTTGTCTTTATTTTTTTATTCACATAGAATAATGATACATGGTGGGGGAAGGAACACTCTTCCTTTTGTATTTGGAGATACATCAAACAACACCAATGTTGGGTTACACTGACATCTGACATCACCCCTGTTAAACCCTAATTAATAAGAAGAAGGAATAAAGTACATCGTAATATTTTCTAACAATTATTAATTCAGAAAGTAGAAAGGGAAAAAGAATGTTTCTCTATTCAACTGTAAAAATTCTTGGACATAGGCCTCTAAGGCATGTAGTGGTCCTTAACCACATCCTCTATCTCCTTGAGCCTATCATGCACAGCCTGGGGTGTGGTGGAAACACCTCACTCCTCCTTCAATCTCCCTGAATATCGCTTCCTCTCTTCATCATCAAACACCTTGAAGAACAAAATGCCACAAATGCTACCTCTTCCAAGGTATCTTATCAATCAGATCCCTCCAAACTACTCAGTGGGTTGGAAAATTTCTAGCATGATGTCCTTGACCATCAAAAGTGTTGAAACACCTCTCAAAAAAATGACCTAGTCCATGGAAGTACATTTATGCTATATGTCTATGTGCTTGAGTCTTGAAATGGGAATTCCTTATACACTATGATCCTATCATCAGTCATCTTTCAAAAGGATCAGATGCCTCGGCCTAAGGACCACCACCATGGTTATGTTCATTTGGATCTCTTCTTCAAATATCTCTACAAATAGATCTTGTTCAACTACCCCACATAAGTTGTAAGGAACAATGAGACCAAACCATCTCTGAAATCTCTACAAATAATTTGATCTATTGATAGATATCTGAATAACGGGTATTTAAATATATATAGTGATTATTATTACAGTAACATTGAGTAATCTACCATAGTCATGCTACCATACTGAATCTATTGATGTTTCTAGATATTCAATGCTCTTAGAATGCTGGGGTAGAAATCTTCCCTGAACAGTTTCTCAAACTCTACCTAAATGACTGTCACATCATTCTAGGAATGTATCACTAAATTCCACCATTTCCTAGTCAAACCATGTATATGGATCACCTCTAGATCCTTTATATGATTGGCAAGATTCCCCACTAGGAAAAAACCATATGTGCTACGATGATACAATAATTAGATTCCTTGGGGTATCAATCAACCAGGAACCATAGAGGTCACTACTTTTGGAACTCATGCAGTTCACTCATCCTGTGCGCGTCCTCAACATGAACTGTCAACACTACCAGATTCTACATGGGTGGAGGACCCACTACAAGGAAAACTAGTTGAATCCCCTCAGAACTATTTCCCTACAATTAATCCTCATCATATAGAATATATTCATCAAACTAACACCATATAACCCTATCTAGTTGTCATTATGCTGGAATCCTGAAATGGAATTCAGGATGACCCATTCTTAAAGAGTATGTATTGGGAGCTGACTTGGGAAGGATATGTAAGAAATAAAAACCTAGTCCTATATGATGGAAGTACCATTATTTACACAAGAACATTATCCTAATTTATTAAGTCATAAAAATCAAATTTTCATAGTCTTAGTGAATTGATACACCCACCACCACATCATCATAAGAACCTATGGCCAGATAGTTGAACTCAAAACACTATAACACTTTGGTTTTGTATCCCAACCAAATCTTATTAATGGAAATGTCCAAAAAACATCTCTGGTAATAAACATCCTCTGATATAAATCATTCACTACTATACCCAAGTAGTGTCTCAAGCCGCAAATACCCCAAGTACTCCTATATTGCATAGGGGTGATGAAAAGAACCAAAGGCATAACTTATCATTGGGATGTCTTAGCTGTATGTTACTGTATGCATGAACCCCCAAACACCATAAGGAAATAATGATGTGATAGAAGAATAAATTTCATTCTAAAATACATGCATATATTTATCCAAATATATAGTAAACTGATTTTAAAAAATTTAGAAAATTGTAAAACACATGACCAACAAAATAAAGTGACAAAGCCTACATCATTCTCTAAAGGAGGGGATCACTGCCAAGTTTAACTATCAAAAAAACCCTCATCCAAACTCTGGTAAAGACCTCAATTGTTCAATATCCCTATGATCTTCTAACCTCAGGTACTCTAGAGACTCCATCAAAATGTAATCTATATATGATTAAAAAACACATGTGGGTAAAGCCCGTGTATGGGTTAGTTTAAGATTACTTAAAAGTGGCCCCAAAATCCCAAAGAAAAATTGATAGTCTAAAGGGATGTAGTATGCTTGACCTATCCATAAGGAACACCAATGATAGTGAAAAACTATTTAAATAATCCTTGGTAGTTCATTATTGGTTTTTCAAATCCAAGAAACCCAATGAAATAGTAAAGAAAAACCCCTTCTCAAAGCTCAACCCATGAAAAAAGAAAACTCATACAAGAATAGGGGGATCAACACAGTGGGTGGATTAACTAAACATATATCATTTTATAACCCTTGTAGTATACATTGCATATAAAACCACAATAATATAGACATTTAATGCACATGGAATATCCCACATGTCTTTCCCTCCCATGGAAAGAGAGTGATCAAAATTAAGGTGTGGGAACAGAAGTGCTAAGTAAACTCAGTCTTAAAGGGGTGTCAACCTATAACGTGATTAAACATCATGGGCTCTAAAAAATCACCTAGATATACTTGTATCAAACTCAAACTCTCATGAGGTTTAGATCTCATAACTTGCAATAAGATTATACCCATGGATCTAATGGTAACATTCATCAAGGATGACACACACTACAAGATTCTCCATAATATATGGAACCCATCTAAGTGATCCACTTCATTGGGAACTAAACTAAAATTACTAAAAGTATGTAAGATATAATGTGATACATTAGGACAAACTATATGGTCTATCTCTAGTACCCATAACCAGAGGTCCTATCATTACTAACTAGTGCCATGTTCCGGGATAAAGAATCCCAATGGGGGAGGTATGATCCACTCAAATGAAAATGGTTGAGGGATAATTGTTATAGAATTTTCATTGTGTTCATCCTCTCTATGAGAGTGAAAAATAGGAAAATAAAACCACACCACTAACCTATAGTTGTGAGAGTATTAGCTCATAACCAAATTGCGAAACCTTTATCTCTCCTGTTTGGAGTGATTTAATCCTCAGTCAGTAAAGGGAGCCCGAACTCATAACCAAGAATTACTCATATCTAGTGGAGGGTACCCCTAATAAAAAAATATATTCAAATGCTGAAGGAGATCCATATTTAATGGAGGAACCACTCCCCACATATACTCGGAGACGAGAGAGTAAAAGTTTGTAAAGACTTCCAACCCGATACGATAGGGGAGTACTCATCATATGAAAGAGTGCCTGCACTACTGATGTGGGGATTACCACTGAATGGATAAAGTACATGAACCCTGATATGATATGGGAGTACTAATATACAGTCTTTCTTAATATGGGGGACCCACACTCTAGTATGATAAGGGAGTATTGTTCCCAGGATAGAGGACCATCTCTCTAACAATGTAGGCGATTACCAGTTTTTCTGAAACAACACATATAGTAGACTCATACCCTACATGAATAGGGGTGTCCTAACTCTATGGATAGAGGACCCACACTCTAACATGATATGCAAGTACTGACTCTACCTAGTATATACCGTATGGAAGAACTATGCCCTAACACGATAGGGGATCATTGTCTTTATTCATAGAGGACCTGTTACCTGATTCTATATGGGAGCAGCTACCCTATCTAGATAATGATTATGAATGAACCACACCTTGGAATGATAGGGGAGAACTGTCCAAAAATAAGAAAAATTTGGGGAACCCATCCATAATCCATTAAAGGATTATCAACCCCGAAAGAACTCCCAATTGTGAAAGAACCTGCATCCATGACATGGGGAGTCTCATCTCTACCAAAATGGAGAGGTAATGGGCACACTCACCAAAACATAGTTGGGGAGTACCAGTTCCAAAATCTCCTTTAATGAACTACACTGATAACTATCATTTTTTTGGTGCTACTAAGATTAGCATCACCCATATCACACCCCATGATGTGAATAATTAGTGGGTAGGGGACCCATGCCCTATACCAACAGGGGATCACAGCCTTACAAGTTTATGGATTCTAGGGAACCCACGTCCAAAAGAGAAAGGGAATCATATAGACCCAAACATCAACCTAGTGATTCCTCATGATCACATAATTACATTTTCATAGCATCTTAATGGTTGTAATCGAAATGTGAGACCATGTATCCTATATTCAAAAACAGATTCGACCATCCTATTCTAAATGTAAAAATACTCAGAATATGATACTCAAAATCTCAAATATGAGTCCTATAGATAAATATATAGAAGTTGGATAATCTCATGGATATCCCCTAGGAGTATACAATTTGCACCAGGGAACACACAACATGTGATCCCACACAAGCACATGTCCATGTATCCTATCTACATAGTTTTAAAACCCAGGTATGTGCTCATTATGTGTATCAACGGTACATAGTGTATCCCTCATCAAAACACCGTCAGCTGTGTGGTTTTCCCTAGGTTAGTTTACCAAACCCCTTGTCCATGTACTTTTCTCCTGTAGTTGTATAATACAATGAACTTTCACATGGCCTCCCAAACCATGTCCCACGGTTACATAGATTAGGGTAACTACAAGAAATGTAATCCTGGTACATGACATGTAGTTCCCAAATGGTATATTCAAAAAATAGAAAGAGATACAAGGAATTTTTCAATAGACTACACATACATTATATGGTAATTATAGTGTGGAATCATCTTACAAAATGACTGATTCTCTTTGTTTTAACACAAAACCCATAGATATACCAAGAACAAATAAATAGAAATTATATATGGGATTTAAAAACATTGAATAAAGTGAAATGAAGGGGGTCAGGACCAAAACTCAACCCACCTACCTCAAGGGTGAAGCGTTGATTCCTCAGGTGTTGAGAAACATCCAGATCATGTTTCGTCTCGATATGAGGAATATCTATTTCAAAAATAGATATCGGAAAAACCTTGTCGCGTTAATTTTGAAATGTGTCCATCATCTCTAGAGGTAGGATAGGTTAAGAGGGGGAATATTATTTACCTGATATTTAATTATCACCAAAAAGATTATAGGGGGAGATTATTATGTTCTGGATTTACTAATTAATAAAATTATCATTTAATTAATTATTCCACCACATAATGCCCCATTAGTCCACCTATGAACAAAATGCACAGAGAATATGACTTATGACACGCCTTGGGTAAACATGAAATTATAAAATCAATCATGGTCCTATAAATATGTTTTGATACTCTACTCAGTATTTATTCTAATTTTATGTGAATCTATGTGAACATGAAAAAAATTAATTTAATATATTTAAAATCACTACATAGAGGCTCCTCAGACACAGGACTACTGTGCTAACTCAAATATTTTCTTCATAAATATTATTATAAAAATTCCATTATATTAAGGTAAAAATATATTTCTCTACATAAGAATTTTAGTATAAACCCAATATATATATTATAAGAATCTTGGATTCAGTTTCTACCCGATTGAGAACAAAATTCTAGGAGTGGCACAATTAGAACCCTGTGAGCTTGGTCACAACCTCTACCTTGAGGGAGTCTCCATATATGAACCAAATTCAAAATTAAAATACCAAAAAACCCTTCTAGTCACAAATATATATTCTATAACTCATAAATCAATTCATACAAGACCAATAAAAGTATAACAAGAATCCAAATTTAGGGGGAATCCAACATGCCATGTTTCCTAGAATGAGATCCATTAAACTGAAAGATTGACTCTCTTACCATATATAAGCCTCCATAGGGAATGGGAGAGCTCTCCCTATTTGAGAAATGTCACCAAATCCCCTAATGAGAAAATATACCTAATCTTCATAGAAATCTAGGAAATGAAAAAACCTTTAGATCTATCAATGTTTAAAGAATTCATTAAGTGCCAACAACTAGCCTCCAGTAAAACTAATCTCACCTTCATCTCATGCATGTTGTCCACTGATATTTTCATCCCATAGTGAATAATCATTTCCCCTAAGAGACCATTCACATACCATCCTATGATGATTCCTGAAGTATGCCAAATATAGAATTCCCATTCATATTTTATCTAGTTTTTGGAAGTGATCTTATCCATTGGACCATGATAGGATGAACATTTAGAGGCAATAAAAATCCCATTACTATGCACCCCTTCATTTATTGTATCTGAATGATTATAAAAGATCTAAAATATTAATTTATGTTTCCCTAGATTTTTTTTGACCAAAATAATCCTATCCTAGCATCATGATTTTTATTTTCATTAAAAGCAACATGATAAGAATTTGATAAGAATGAACTTATCTAAGAACCCGTGAACACATTATTTTCCAGTTCATTGGTGATTTTAATGTTATATAACATTTATTATTGCAATGGGATGAGAACATCTTGGGTTAAGGAAATAAAAAAGGTGTATTATCGGAATGATTAAATAGGTATCGAGAAACATTGAGAACCATTGGTATTCAAAAATCAGTTATCACTCAAAATAATGATTGAACCCTTCCCAAAAATCCAACTCGAATGTTGTTTTAGAGTAAGGATGTGTTAGCGGGTAGAATCCCAAATATTGTACCATCCCCAAATTATATAATCAAACTAAGTCCCATTTTTTAGTGGACAAACTTACCCAAAGTTTCATACCTTCTATAACATCCTACGCTTCCTTCGCCTATAGGTAAGATGTGGTATCCATAATACATTGGAGAATGATAAAACCCTCCTCAACATCATGGGGAATTATATTACACGATTAAAATGATATCAAACACACAATTTTGAATCCCAAATATAGTTGAAAAAAATATTCAATTTTATAATCGATCATCTTGGAAGAAATAGTGGACTGAAAACATGCATGGGTATAGATGTTAACACACTTTTAAGAAGGATAATTCTCCCTCCAAATAATGGTAATTTGTTCATAAAATTAAGGATATGGGAGGTTATCATTTACATAATGTCATCCAAATGTATAATGTGGACATAAAATATTGAAATTGGGTCTCATAAATAATCCATGGGAAACAATCGCTTAGGGAACCTTAATTATTATTTGATCCTCTTACCCATTGATCTAGAACAAATAATTGAGATATAAAAACCAAACTTACCCTGATTGTTAATATGACCACTCAATATTTAATATAAATTAATAATTCAGTTCGGATCATGTATTTTCCTACTTCTACAATTGAATAAAAGAACCAAGTCATCTAAAAAGAAGAGTTGAGTAATACTGTGAAAGTTCATCTTGCTCTAGGATGTCTGTACACACCCATCACTTCTATATTTATTCAGTATCTAAAAAATGAATCTTGTATGATAATAAAAACACTAGGGGAGAGGGCCACCCTATATTATACCTTAAACCAATTTAATGACCCCATAATGTTTCCCCATAAAATGAACTGAAAGCCAGAAAGAACCAATTAATCTGATGAATATATAAAACTAACATTCAGAGAAACCAGTACACCTCATGATTTTTTTGATAAGAACCACTAAAAAAGGTTTTAATCTTTTTTTCATATCAATATTTTAAGATATTTTGGAACTAAGTAATTTTTGTATGTCATTGAGCATTTCTTGAGCCTTGGAAAAGTTTATTTGATTTGTCCTTCTTGAATTAAACTCAACTTCTCCCCAATGATGCATTTATATAACTACATCTCAAGCTATCAGTTGATTACAGTAGAAAGAAATTTATAGTTAATAATTCACATTCTGATTGGCATGTATTGATTTAATTAGGATGGGTGACTAACATTGGGGATCAGATTTAATGAGGTGGAATATTCCACTCATGGTACCCCACATTAATTTTCTTGAATGAATTAAAATAATAAATATATAATGAGGAACCAAGTTGTGATATATAAATATCCTATAAATCCATATATCTTGAGGGTACATTTGGTGTTAAGTGTAGAAACATCCTTTCTAACCTCAAATTCATCTGGATCTTTCTTAATGAACCCATTAATATCATAAGAGACCCTATGTGGGATGAACTGAAATATGTTAGAATTTTATTTGGGGTAGTTGTAATAAATGTGATGGTTATAATAAAAAATTAAAGGATAAAAATGAGTCTCAGCCATACCCCACCGCACCTATGAGTCATCTGTGAAATCGCTGTCTTCAAGAAGGATCTTTGGATATCCCCCTATATATGATGAATTCTTGATAGAATGTGATATTTTTAACACCCGCATTCATCTTATTCACCGATTAAATATCTATATGAATTTATTCCTACTCAAACTGCATGTCATAAATTTGATTCTTCACGAACACAAGGTTGCTGAAATGATCATTATCCCATCATGATTCTAGCCCCTACTCCGTATGTTTGATATTATACGTAATGTTTTTCATGTCTATGAATTGTAATGGAATTCAATTTATTCAAAAACATAGGTCTTAATTTTCCATTGTTGTATAATATGAAATCCAACCATGTATTTTTCTTGCATGTGTTTTTTCAAATGATATGCAGACAACATTAGTAAAACCAAGGTCATCCTCTTATCATTTAGAATAGATGAAAATATCCTGTGTTTTATTATAACTTATAAGGGAGAGGAGGAGAACAGATTTATCAAAGATTGCATGGACCAAATTATCCAAATTAGGATTCAGAATGTTTGAGAGGATCTTTGTATTAGCTAAAAAACCATCAATTCAACTCCACATAAGACATATTTTATTATGGTTATTACACCACATATACTTATCCCATGAATATCATAGGTCAAGGGTACTATTTTAGCCAAAAATACCATGAAATATTTCCTATCCCTCAAAGGATAACATCACCCAATTCTTTTTCCTAAAGACCAAGGATGAAATAAAAATATCAACTGATGATCTAAGCCTTGTGAGATGTATTAAGGCCACTATGATCCTTCCAAAGAAGTCCTATCTCCCCCAAGTAGCATCTAGCATTAATAAGGCACAATAAGAAGAAGAAAAAAATCTAGATCTAATGGTAATAGATTAATATATTTTGATATATTCTATAAGACATTAGGAGAATGAGGATTATATATGAATAATATTATAATGTATGAATAATGAGTTGATTTTTTTTTCAGAATTTAGAAAATTGTCCTTTTGAAAAAAAATGTATAGTTTTCTGGTCACATTGTGACTAGTGGAGGAATACAAATTTATCCAAAAATGTATGAGGTTGTTGAGGAGTTTCCTTAACATCTAATAGTTACTAAGATTTATATTTTTTATGTATACCATGATACTATATAAGGGTTGTGAAAAATATTTCATTAATTTAAAATATAATAAGTAGTTTAACCTGATAGAGTGTTAAATTTGAATAGGGGAAAGAGTGTGAATAGAGTATACAAGAACAGAAGAAGAGGTAGGTCAGTGATCCTTTGCAAACATTAACCTCTATTGAGGAATTTTTTATCACTTATAGTTTTGCATCCATGAATTGACTTGGATGTGTACTCATTATTAAATGAAAAGGTGATTTACATTACATCGAGAAATTGGAATCATTGTGATTATAATTATCCTACACATGATTTGGTGTTAGTTATTGTTATTCTTACATTGAATGTATTAATACATTATCTTTATGGGGATATGTCTGTTATATGAATAAAACAACAAACTCAAAAATATTAATTCACATAAGAGGAACAAAATATGATACAAAGAAGATGGTTTGAGGATCATAAGGACTATAATTGATCAATTCACTATCATAATACAATAGAAAACAATGTATCGAAATTTTTGAGTATGAATGTCTCTAGATTTCATAAAATGAAGAGGATTGAATGATATAATTTTATTATGTACTTGGTAAAGATAGACACATGGGTCATAAGTGGAAGGAAATTTGTAATCATATCCCAAATGATTTCTAAACCATAATTACTAGATAATATCAATGAATAACTAAGAGATGATCATAAGATTCAAAGTATGATAAAATCAAAAAAAATATAATGTTCCCAAAAATTTATATCTTGATAAAGAGGTAGTATTGAAGTTCTATAAAATGATATTTATCCTTTTTTTCTATAATTACTAAATCCAATGGATGATGCTCATAACTTATCATTATATATACGTCCCAAAACCTCCAAAATGTATTGATATCTATGTTATATTCATTAGTGGAATAATATAAAGAATTAGATTGATGATTATATTATATGTTTTTTGGAATTTCATCATGCATAGTAGTAGTAAAAATTTCTAAAGTTTTTTAACTACCACAAAACATACTTGGGTGTAATTATGACTTTATAACTATGAAAATTTTAATGGACATCCTAAAAAATACAATGAAAAAAGTTCCATATAAGTAATCAATAAAATATTTTTATTATTATTTATCTCTATATGAAAATATTTCCACCATGATCACCACGATCTTCTATATATATTTAGTATGTTTTATGACATCATGGAGTACCACCAAGAATAATATTAGAATGTGATCTATGATTTACTTCTTTGTTCATTTGTAGACTTCAAAAGGCAATGAATGCAGATGAAAAAATGAGCACATGGAAACATAATTAAATTGATAGGTATTATTATAGGAATATTCAAACATTGGAGGATATGTTAAGATCTAGATCACATCATTCTTAAAGATGTTGTGTCCAACAACATTCACTTATTGACTGAATGGCCCTAAGGCCTTCATTTTTTATTGATTTTTGATAACCCATCTTTAAAGGGATGAGGGGGAACCCTTACAAGGCCTGTATGCTCAGATATTAAAATTCTCGTTGGATTAGGAGATTACATGACCCGAAGGTCTTAGAGAATCCAACCAGGCTATCTACCTGGTACTGACCCTCCCCATCATCTTCATCCTGATAATAGCTCTCCACATTTTCATGAGCGGCTGGCTAGGCTTCCTATGAAAGCACAAGCTGGTACCAATGGATTAGCCATACCCTCTCCTTTTGAAAATACAATTGGCTCTGCTCTGGTGAGTATACCTGTTCTGAATCTTCTTCTGGGGCTGCTCCTTTTTTTTAGTGTGTTTGGGGCCTGCATTAATGTGGCCTGAAGGCCTTGGGGGTGGCCCTAAGGACATATGGTGGCCCAAAGGCCTTGATAATCAACTTACCCAAAGGCCTTGGGTGGGATGAAACCCTTACAGGACTCGAGGACCAAACCGGTGGCCCGAAGGCCTAGATGTATGGATATTTCTAGCTGCAACAGTACTACTACAGTGCCTACTACAATGCCTAGTATAGTGACATCTACAGTACTGCTACAGTACTTCTACAGTACTGCTAGGGTACCTGGAAATATGCCTCCACCCAGATTTGATCTCGGGTCTCTTGGATGCATCTAGCGAGTCCTCACCAACTGGACTGAGGCTCTTGTCCGATTTCACTTATTGAGATCTCCTGAAATAAT
This sequence comes from Viscum album, assembly GCA_963277665.1. Lineage (NCBI taxonomy): Eukaryota > Viridiplantae > Streptophyta > Magnoliopsida > Santalales > Viscaceae > Viscum > Viscum album. The sequence goes on along the minus strand of CAUJRU010001281.1, from coordinate 61,691 downwards.
AATTTACATTCAAGTATTTTAATGGATACCTATGATGCACACTATAAGAAATGGTGTTGAAATCTTTCATGTTGAGATGATGTTAGAGAAATAAAACATTTGAGACTGGATATTGTGAAACACACTATAAATACGAAAATGTTCATCTAAAAACATATCAAGGATTTTTAGAGTCAACATAAATATTACATGGACAATTAAATTAAAGACGTAGAATTTCATATTAGAGATCATGTGCTCCTAAATATATCTCTATTAAAAGGGGTCATGAGATTTAGAAATAAGGGGATACTACATCAAAGGTACATTAGACCATTTGTGATTCTAGATCATGTTGGAACAGCTACATTTAGGATTACACTACCACCTAATTATTCTAATATCAATGAATTCTTCCAGTTTTCCTAGTTAAGGTGGTTTTTTACAATCCTGACACATATAATTGATAAAAATGGTGTTGAATTGAAACATGTAACATCATATAATTAATAAAAAATCATTATTCATGATAAAAAGTAAAAAATGTTGAGGAAAAGTGCAATGAGACTTTTGAAGGCCTTTTAGAAAATAACATCATTTATTTCGAAGTAGAACACAAATTTTTATTTAAAAATTCCTAAGGAGGATAATGTAATGGCCCAAACTTTTCATTAATTATTAGTGAAATCAGTCATATAGAAAAAGGAATATTCTTTTTATGATTTTAAATATCATTATGTATAAAAAATATTACAGATAATTTCACATAATGAAATAATGTTTACTATAACAACTATGAATAACAAAGAGAGATAAAAAGTGAAGAATATTTTATAAACTAATGTATTAGAAACAAATCCTCCCATGAAAAACAACAATGTTATAAAATGGTAAAAATTAAAAAATCATTTGGATTATGGTAGAAATTATAAATCGAAGTATTGAACCTTTATTAGTGAGGTAGTGAATAATGAAGTATGGTAATGGTGAAAAATATATTGCATGTAATGGAAAATGTGAACACTATGATCTGATTGTTACCTAATCATATGTCAATATGACAATTGGGAATTGTGACAACATTCAATGTAGTCATTATAATGTGATTATTGTGATTTTTATATATTAATTTTAATGATGAAAAATAAATAATTAAAAAAGGAGAAACAATGGAATCAATTTGACGGATTCAACCTTATGAACAACATTTATTAGAAAATGGGAAAGAAGTGAAATTACTGGTTCCTCCCTATAATAATCCTCGAAATAGCTTCAACATGTATATTGAAATGTCGACTACATGATATATTTCTGTAAGTTGACCTTAGCTTGAGATAAATTTTCCTTGAACTATCCCATGAAAGAACCACCATATAACACCTTATCCTTAGAGATTATGTTGGTGTTATAGGTTGGTATATATCAGAACCTTATGTATTATTAAGGTGTATATTGTTTTAGAAATGTAATAATGGTTACACATATCCATATTTCGTAAATTTATTATACCACTATTATATAAAAGACAAAATTCACATAATTAAGGGATGAATATGTTTAAATAGACTTTAAATACAAATAAAACATATTATTATTTTTAAAAATTATATTTATATAATTCTCATTAATTTAATTTTTTATCATATTCATCCTATAATATTATGAAATCCCATCGAGTTTTTTTATTATTTTGATACATGATCCTATTATGAAAATTTCTAATTTTCAATAAATATTTTTTTAATTTAAATGTAAAATTTCTCATATTTTGATAAATATTTTTTAAAAATTGATGTTGTTTCTAAAATAAATTCCTAAAAATTAGCCAACAGTTATTTTTTATAATTTTATTAGATAGTCGAATTTTTGGGTAAAAAGTGAAATAAATTATAAAAATAAATTATTATGACATAATAATGATTTAAAAGTTATGTGATACATAGAATAAAATCATTATCAACAAAAAAATTCATTATATTAATGTAATTTAAAATTATAATATTAATTTATGAAACCGATAATTTTTTTTAATATAAAGTTTATATTTTAGGTTTTTAAAAATGATTATTTTTTAATATGAATATTTTCCACTACCAAAATAATATTTATTAATATTTACTTTTATCATAAACTATTAAAATTCTAATAGAAACTAACTTATTGAAAATATCATTGGATAAAATCTTGGAATTGTGAAATATTTTTTATTTTTTATAACATAGATTCCAAAACATGTGATTGTAAATTAATAAAAAAAATCCCCCCATGTTTTCTGTAAATAATCACTTTTTCTCTCATTATTATCCACTCCCAAAATATTAAGAATAGAATTCCCCTAATTTTCTCACTCTAGATTCATTCTAATGAGTTTCTACCCAAGGAGGTCCTCTTATGATTTAGTATTATATATTGTAATGGAATATATTCTTCTCTCATTTTATTCATGTAATTTATTTGTAATAAGAGTTTTTATTTCTAGAGACTTATGTCCCAATGTGTTCATAATAATTCCTTTATTGTATGATTTATTCTCTATTAATGAGACACAACCTTTAACTGTTACAATTCTATAGTCAAATTCATTCCATGATTCTCTATATTATTCATTTCTAAATACATCCAATCATGGTTTTTCATATTTGTAAAACTATAAATCATTGATGAGTGAATTTCAGGGATGAAACTCACATTACATACTAATGGGATAAAATTATGTAAAACTTCTTATGATATACCATCAATTTAGCACGCATGAAGATTAATAAATGAATGGTTCACCCAGATAGAGCTTCAATACATTTTATAATGAATTAATCTCTAGATATGACATGTATTTGATACCCTGAAATCATTACTGGGTTATATTTTATGATACATTGGTGAAAACCCATGTAAATATGTTTCACCATAACTTGGTGATGAGCCTTGGTTATATTCTTATTAATGAGTCGTTATTTAAATCATAACCACACTTCCATGTAATGACTTGTGTACATAGGATCATTATATTATGTTATTACTCACACACACACACATATATATATATATAATCTATTTATTTGCCTCATTAATTATCTATGATCACATTATTAAACTTTTCATAGTTTATCCCCTTATTAGGATTTATGCTCACACTTTTCATTGATGTAGGCCCCTCTAACAAATCCTTTATTTCAAACTCTTGTAATGTTATTTGATTTTCAATAAATTGTGCTTTGGTCTTTGACAAAATTATTACCTTAAAAAAGGACTTTTCATGAAGATTAAATTATTATAATAAACATTATAAAATATATTTCTATTTTCCAAGACAATATTCTACAAAATACCCTCTATTAAATTTATATGAAATTTTATTTAATGGAATTATGTCAAATATAATGTATAAAAGACTAGATTTTTAATAACATGAATGTGATAATGATAAAACTAATAGAGACACCATGATATATATATATATTTCATGGTTATGGATCTGGATGTGATGTGTGGTTAAATGAATTAGTCTTATCATTGAATGGGAATACTGAGATTGTTTCCAAATGTTTCAAAGTGAATCCCTGATTTGAGCAAAATCACCACACCATGATATTATTTCTATGTAATAAGGATATTATTTTATACATAATATATATTTAGGAGAGGAGGATAAAAAATTATTATGTAATTCCACACTAAATGTATTATGTCCATGGTGATATATGAGCAGGAGAATGGAAAATAATTAATTCCTAGTATTCGTAACATATATAAGGTGATATTTAATATATTTTCATAGAGGAAACATATGATTTATATAAAAGTAGTGTGTTTCATCATGTAGGTACATCCATTCCAAAAAATAAATTCTGAGGAACAATCCATATGTGTGTTGAAGAGCCTCTTGAAAAGTATGTTTTTTCAGGTGAAATATAAGGTAACATGTTTTTTTGAATTTAGTAGTTTATGTTACATTCTGAAACACATAATTTTTACTCCACTGATGTTCATATAGTATTCATTAATTATTAATCATTGAAGGAGCTAGTGTAGTTGATTATGTGAATCATCGTATTAGATTCAATCAAAAAATAAGATTTATGAGGACCACTCCATAATATTTTTTTTTCACCATGAAGTATGATTAAAAAAATTAATTTGCTTTAGAAATTTAAGTCTTCCCACTTGGTAGAAAAGTTCTCACACCACAAAATGTAAATTATAGAATATGATTGACATTGAGCACACCATGAAGAAGAGGTTATATTATGATCGTTATTTACATGAGATGCAGTTTTTTTAGATGTGTAGGGACCTCCACTCCTTGTAGGATGATTATGTTAAAACATTATAATTGAAATAAAAATATCTTTGCATGAAGACAAATATCTTATTGTGATGGGTTTTGGAAGATGAAAAAATTTTAAATACAATTATTAAAATATTAATTTAATTTAATCAAATATATATTGCGATGAATTAGTTTAATTTATTTTTATCTAGGTCACATGATTGTGATGAAGAACAATCCATGAAATGGGTGGAGTTGAGATGATTAAATTTTGTTGGAGGTAATATTATAGTGAAGGGATGGTTTCTTGAATATATGGAAGTGGTAGTTATATCTTAAAATGAGCACATATGAATCATGGTATTAGAGATTAATTCGAATTTATTAGAACATAAAGACATTTGTAATATTTTATGGTGCACCAAGAATGATCTCAATGAACTATAGAATGAATAATCAATACCAATACTTGGATTTTGGTTTAGATACATGTATGCATATAAAATTTCTCATATAAATTCAATGAAATATTGTGAATAAAATAATTCCATTTATAATTTTGTAATAAGTGAAAAATCAAGCCAACTCATAATGAATACCTAATTTTGTGGTGTATAAGGATAAAAAGGTGATTAAAATTCTACAGATGGTGTAATTCATCTTTGAATACCAAAGGAATATGAAATATTATAGTGTAATATATGGTTGGAAGGTAAGAAAAGAAATAATATAATTTTGGAAAAAATTGTATTCATACAATAAAAGAGAAATTTGTTGCTATATTTTTCATGTAATAAAAGGAATCATCCCTCACCATGAGGTGTTGATGACATTAGAAATTAGTGAATTAAATAATAGTGAGTTTAAGAATAAAGGAGAATATATTCTTGAGTAATGAAACATGTTGAGCTTGACTTTGGATAGATACATTCAATAACATCCCTAAACTATTGGGGAAATACTTAATATTTATAAATTGTCCAGGTATTTTCTTAAAGAAGTGTATAGTTAATGAATAAGATAGAGTGACCCAGATCATAAATGCGTCTATTTGAAATCATATATCCATTAAAATGATGGATTATAGTGTATTTCTCATATAACATTATATCTCAGTATAATTTATCCTTCGATTATACCTTAGTGAGGAACTATGTAAAATCGTTATGTTTTTTATTCTTTAATTTCTACATTTAATTTATCAACTATAGAAAATGGTAAATTTTAAGGATATATAGAACATATTCATATAATAAAAAACATGATCTATATGTATAATAAGACTAATTAAAAGATAAAACTTTTAATCAGTGTAATCCTCAATTAACCGCTTAAAGACACCACCACAACCTACCTCCCAAGGTTATTTGGGAAAATATGACCCCAAAACCCAGTAATTGTATCCATTATATTAGAAAATTTATCATTTAATAAAAAATTTGGAATAAATATTTTTCTCAATTTGTAGAATAATAATAATTTTGGTTAAATGTATCTAATAAATTAAATCCCAAATTATTCACGTATAGAATATATGTGATTTTAATATTCATGAATATTCATTGATTAATTTTTTAATATAATATTTATTTATTGAATATATAATATAATGATATTCTTTTAGTGAGAATGAATATTTGTTATTCTAGATTCGACAAATATAGAGGAGGATTTATGTGACAAGATAAAGGCTCGGTGAAAGTGATATATTTTATTTAATATAATTTAATTAAATAATGACTTATTTTTTAGTTAATTATATATAAATATCTGCATGTAAATACACATCTTGGAAATTACAAATATAATAATTTTTTTATTTTATGATGGTTTTACATAGAATAATGAAATAGTTGAAGGGACCCTATGTAATTACAAATTCATTAAACATAACTATACATTCATGATTAAATAAATTATTGGGTTATGTGAGAAATTGTTTTCATATAAATTCTTCTATTTAAAATCCCCTCGTGACAAATAAAATATCATATGAACTCTTTCAATAACATATAATGTCAATCCTCCTCTGCTCTGTTAAAAAAAAGATAACTATATAAGAATTATTTAATGACTAAACTAAATTTTTATTTCTATAAATGATTAATGATTAACGGTTATTTCCTATTTAATTATAGATCCTAGAGTACTATTTTTGACATTCCATGATTAATAAATAATGTGTGGATTCCACTAATAGAATTTTAATATAGATTTCATCTCCTGAATTGATGATTTGACATCTATAAAAGTTAATGTATTGATAAATATCAATTAATTGAATATCAAGATTAGATAATTCATATATTAAATTAATTATAAAATTAATGTGAAAATAAACTATTCAGAACTATGTCATGTTTTCTCTTTCCATGATCTTTATATTTATCTTTTGAAATTAGAAAAATAAATGGCATGGGGACGATCACTTCTGTGTGCCTTGACACCATTACGATTTCTTGAGAAAATTAGAACAATTTATTTAAAATATGTGTTTTATAGGGGTTTTTAGATATTTATTATGGTTCATATATGATTTCGAATAACAAGATTCTCTCATTATATCATTAAATTTGTACTGAGTGAATATTGTGTGGAATATAAAATGAAATATAGTTGTTTGATGAGTATAATATGAGACACACTTTATCTTTATTTTAAATTCAAATTGAATAATGAGTTGGGAATAAGATATATTGTGAAATATCAAGGTTAGTCATGCGATGTTTCTTGATATATGAACATATTATTTCCATACTGGTGTTGGAATTTATGACCCTGTGAGAATAATTTCTCTAGAATTAGAATTTTCATCTGTTTTTCATGAACTAAAGAGTCAGATTTATTGAATTTTCAATGAAAAATTAATTTTATATAAAAATAAAATCATATTTATGTATATTTACTAGAAATAGTTATTTAATTTGAGGCAGTGAACATGGATAAAATTTATTCAAACCATTCATTTTCAGTGAACTTATATATATGGGATTTATTGAGAAAAATAAATCGATCTCTACTAATGATGGAATGTGGGGTGTAGTGTATGATAATGTGATTTTGGGTATAATATAGAGGTGAAATAGAAAATGGATGGAGTGGTTCCCTCTAAATTATGAGGGGAATAAATGTCTATGATGTCGGTTTTGGAAGGGAAATTGTCTATACTAATTATTATATGATACAATATATAAAAAAAATATCGGGATTAAAAATGAGTGATGGTTAGTTTTTTAAAATTCGTCCATTAATTTATAATATTGGATTATTTGCCTAGAATTTATGATGGGAATGTTTTTGAAATATTTTCATTATTCATGTTTACTATTAAAACATTGAGCTAATATGATGTATCAAAAATCTTGTATAATAATTTCTTACAAGATAAAAAATGTTGGATTTTAGTCATGGTGTTCTATATTTGATTAATTCCATAGTCTTCTTAAAACTGTTAAGTCTATAATTTTAGATATGGAATCTCAGTTTATGAATTGATTACATAGGCGACTCAAAATACTATGAGGATGATATAGATGGTCTGTGATGCTTGTAATCCTTATATATATGTTTTTAGAGACTATATTATACCCTTCATAGAATATATTCATTAAAATTGTGTTTTTGAATTCATAAGTTCATAGGTATATATAAGATGGTTACCTTTTTACATTAATGAAAATAGTGACAGAACTCTTATGTTTCATATTTTAGTATTAGAGATGACTATTTATTTATATTGATTTATATGTATATAATATAGGTTTCAGATGATATAATTTTTATATAGTCCAAAAAATGTCTTTTCTGTTTTTGCTAATTAGATGAAGTGTTTTAGAATGTAATGTCTAAATTAATTCATTAGGGGTTTTCTATGTAAGGGATATTTTCTCCTTAGTATATGGGACCCATTGGAATTTGTAACTTGATTATTGAATTAGATTATTTTTTAGTTTTTTTAAAAGTCTATGTAGTATCTAATATAATCTTACTTGTTACATAGTTAAATAAAATAAAATATATCAAAATTATATATTATGATTATAGATAACTGATTTGGAACCCAAGACTTATTATGTGGTGGGAATTATTAAGGTATGAATTATAGAGAGAATATTTTCAAATGAGAGATTATTCTACTATTGGGGGTGTTATAATTTCATAAGTTTATAGTGGAGGAGACATGATGGATATAGGTTGAGATGTAGTGGAAATAAATATAGTCGTTTGGAAAAAACATAGACTTGTTTCATTTCATGGGTGAATTTAAATGGTGGCGAGTATAAGGACCCAACCTAAAAGATTTCATAATATTCAATTTCTAGTATAGAATTCAAATTATTTGATTTTGGGTATACTTTTATTTTTATAGTTTTAATGAAATGTGGCATAACTCATAAAAAACAAATCATATATTACAATGTAGAGACTTATAATCAGTATCAATTTTCCCCATATTATAATGATTTTTAAAAGAAACACCATTTATTTTCACAATAAATCATTAAAATTTTATATTTATCTTATATGTGTCACTAATCATCATTAAAACCATATGGAAGATATTTTAAAATGTTTTACGGGCTATAAAATATCATTAAGGGACAAATATAGATAGAAAGAAACTATGAATAATTATAAAATATTTCCTTTTCAATATTAAACTTAGGGAATAAAATACATTTAATTTCTCAATATATTATTTTCTTTATAACCAAATAATTTAATAAAAAATTCATAGGAAATATCAACGTAAAAAAAATCTCATAGTGTTATCCTTATATTCACAAAAAAATTTATAAACTTCTTTAAAAATGTTATCAATTGTCCATTAGAAATTATCATATATATCCCTTTTATCTAAATGTCATTAATAAAATTTATAAATCATATATTTTCCATAAATACCCATATAACTCATATATAAAACATGTTGATATATTATGACATCTATTTCCATATCAATACTACAAATATAATAACCGAAAAGTTGAATTGTATACCAAATTATTTTTTGGTCTATCACTATCCATCCCATCCTTTGATTATAACAGAACCACTCATACATGGTTAAAAACATAACTACCCATCCTTGGTTAAAGACATAAAAATTTTCCATTAGAAATAATATTATAATAAAACATGAAATCTTTACTTTTTATCATTAAAGTCATAAAATAATTCATCTTACCCATAAGAAAACATTATTAGGTATTTAAATATTGACTCCATTTAAACCCATTTAAAGAAATAATAAAACAATTATTGTTTTTTCATTGAAATAATCATGAAATATTTCAATGGAATCCAATCACGAAATAATGGTTACCATATTAAAAAAATTTATTTCTATTATATATGTTTGAGTATAACATTTATTTTTTACTTTGTAAATAATTTCAAAACATTCTCTACAGATAATCCTATAGAAAACCATAGAAGTAATGTTAAATAAGACATAAATTTTCCATAATAAATAATATATATATATATATTAATCATAATTTTCCAATAATTAGGATATGAATGATAAAGGGTTGCAATGGAGGCTTTAAAATTGTATTTTTTTTTTAAATAAATTTCTTTTCCATCAACATGTATCATCATGAAAATTATCTAAATTCCTGAATAATAAACAAATTTTAATTATTTATATAAGTAATAAAAATTTTCAGGATCATTAATACATTTATTAAATAGGTATCAATAATTAACCTATATAATTATTCTAGTAACATTGAAATAATCATTTTAATGATATTCTACTCATATGTCCAAAATAAATTTGGTAGCCTCACTAAGGATAATGAAGAAAATTATAAATTATATATAGAATAATAATCCAAAAACATTTTTTATTATTTTAAATGAATTATAATTTTAAATCTGATAAAATTTTTCTATGAAGAATGAACTATGATACAATATTGGAGATGGTATGATATACGTACAATTAACTAACATTTCAATTTTTCAATAACCATTATTTAAGTATTATTAGTATAATTTTATATTTACATAGTTATAATTATTTAAAAAAACATATTATTTATTAAAAAATATATATTTCACCTATGTGATTTGGTTCTGAAAAATGAATCATGTCACTTCGTTGAGGTCGTAGTCCACATATAGGCATGAAAGAAGTTATCATTTTCTAGTGAATGGAATGGTATAAAAGTAACTAATATATTATCATTTAATAATGAAAACAATTTCACTAATGTAATATATAAGTTTATGTATTGATATATATATTAAATCATTTATTATAACCATTCATTATAGGCTATTGTGGAATTCTAATTACGGTTCATGAGGTGGTTATTTGTTTTACACACAAATGATAGTTTCATTTCCAATTTAATGTAAGTGGGTATGTATATAAATTATTCCCTTAACATAATAACATGATATTATATGGAAGAAATTAGTTTTATTTCATCATCAATTTTAATAGAATTTGTATGTGGTTGAAGAAGAAACAAAACAAAAAACCATTCGTTATGAACTATAACTTTTTTATGGACAACCTCTTTTAAATCAGACAAAAAAACTATATGATAATATGATGATAAAAAATGAATCTTGGATATAGGAAGAGATGGAAATAATGTATTTATATAAGGATTGGATGAACCAAATTGTACATAATGTTCAAATGAATGAGAATAAGAGGTTGCCTTTTACAATAAAGGTGAGGGGAACTCTTGATATTTTAAAAATATTAAATGAATATAAATTAATTTTGATGTATAAATTTTTCAAAAATTGATATTATTTAAAATTAATATGAGTATGAGTTGAAATAATTTGATCCATTAAAATTTTGAAAATATTAGATCACATTTTTACCCTTTTATCTTTTTAACCCTTCGTTAACCCTTTTGACAATAATTGTGATATCTATGTTTTTTACACAAAAGTATTTAATATAGTTACTAAAAAAGGACAAAATGGTCATAAATGGACTATTGATTGTTTTTTAAACCTCATACCATTAATTTTACCTATAATAAGTTTTTTTATTGATTTTTAATCTTTTTATAAAATAATACTTATTATAAAATAACAATAATTCCAACTTTTGAACTATTCCTTTAATTTGACTAATTAAACTACATAAATCAATGAAATTTTAATAAAATGAATCTAAACCACTATAATATGTCATTTTTTAGTTAAAAATCATGTAATAAAAAATAACTCTCTAATGATATTTTATTACTATTTTTAAAATAACTTTATTTTTTCCACATAGAAAAGCCCTATGTTAGTGTTACTTAAGTAGTTAAGGAAATCATTTCTTCTCTAGGAAAAAAATTTAAAATATAAAATGATTAGAAATATTTTATATTTCAAATAAAAAATTATAACTAAAAATATTCTTTGGTTATATATATATTAAAAAGCATGTTATAATAAAATAAATATATTTAGAATCAGGACATTTCATTATATAATAATAATATAAAAGGTAAAAAAATTTATATAGATTAAAAAGGCCATATATGAGACTTGGAGATGGTTATTGATAATATATATTCATAAAATAAAATTATTTCAAGTGTTTTCATGATTTTTTAGCCTATATCATTTTATTCTTATCATTAATTATGTAATATGCCATTTATTGCGTTCAAAAAATATGAAGGTTACTATTGACAATGTTCTCAAATAAAAGATGCATATATACAAAATTTTGAACTGATAGATAAACATATAGAATTCGTTATTATATATTTAAAATCAATATAGGGCATAATTATATTTAAATTCAATCCTATAAAATGTGATGGAAAAATGTTTTCTAGAAAAATGTCTTTTGAAATATATATACCATTTTATACAAAATTCAAGTCTAAAATTCATTCCAAATACTATAAATGGAATATTTTTATTCAAAATAATATTGTTATTATTTTTAAAACTAATTAGAAATATAATTTCACTTTATAAAAAATTGAATGAAAATACATTTTTCATTAAAATAAGTATTTTTTACTATTTATTAAATATTTAATAATTTTGGGAAATTGAAAAAAATTTATTTTCAAGACATTTTTATCATTATGATTTCAAAAATAATTTTACCTTTTCAAAATATAAATTATATAATTTAAAATTTGAACTTCTTAATAAATCATTATAATTAAATGGATTAATAACATTTTTTTAAAGTTACATAGATTTTTTATAAAGAATATAACATTATAAATGATGAATACTGGTAGATATTAAAATAATAAATTCTATAGGTTCCTTTCAAATTTTCTTATTCCCCATTTTTAAAATTGATTCCTCATAAATTAGAACTATTGTCCGTGCTCTCATAAATATTTATAACTAATTGTATTACATGTGGTAACCTAGGTCATTCTCTTGAGGGGAATTTTTTGTCAAGCACTCACTAATTCCAATTCACTTTTGTTTATAATTTAGTTATTCATGATATAAAATGAATAGAAATTGATATTTGTGAAATTAGAATGCAATACTAATATTTAACAAGTATAAGCAATGTAAACATACAGTTGTTTGACATAAAGGGTATCCTCCCAGGAGAACACCCAGAGTGAACCTTCATTATATCTTTTTTAGTTCCATATTTAATTTATGAACAAGATAAATTTTATGCATTATGATACTCTTATACCTATGTTTTCTCATGTACAGTATACTTAACGATCGCCGAATGAATGCACATCCCCCTCCTTGATCGTGGGAGAATATTGCAGAAGTGAATGTTATGCATCAAGTGTCATGTTTAGACACAATGTTGTATTTTGCAATAAGATATACCTTTCCAAAATTTAAAAAAATAAGAATCATATGTAGTAATTCAAAAATAAACATGGTCTTATCACTGGATTAATCCCATGGTATCTTTCTCAGGTTAGCTATTTATGATAATGGGTATAAGAGTTCTCATTGGAGATGGTCGGGGTAGAAACACAAAAGATAATAATTACATAAAATCAGAGGAAGAAGTATAAAAAATACACTAAAAATATCGATTATTATTAATAAAGAAATTAAACCAGAAAATCACAAAAAAATGTCCAATAAAGGCTACCCCTATGTTTAGAACACCTTGGAATGAAAATAAAGTACGTTTATTTGGAAATATATGATTAATTTTTTCTCAAAAAACATCCTTGGAATGTTTATACATGAAATACAGAATTAATGAAAAAATTGGGAATCATTTTCTTCTTAAAATTTATTATTTTATCTCCCTTATATTTAAACATGATATTTTTTCATCATTATACATGTGTGGAGGTAGATATTTTTAATTTACTCAGGTTATTTATTCTACTAAGGCATAATATTAGTATTCAAATGCACCGATTGAAAATGAATATTTGGAGTGAATGTTGAGGTTCAAGGTGTTGAAAACATTATTAAAGTTTTTACTCCAGATTTTATATTTCTATATGTTGAATTTCAGATCTATTCGTCCATATCACTGTGAGAAATATATCCAACATCATAACTCACCAAATATGTGCATATTTTTTTAGGTCTGAATTGTGATATGATTTTTGTCTATAAAATTATTGCTTGATTTATGGTCTTTGAGGGATAAAATAAAATATAAAATAGAATATAATGATAAAAAATAATAATTTCACAATTTATATCATTGAATAAAATCATTATTTTCAAATAAAAAAAATAATGTTGTTAAAATCCAAAATAGGCCATTTTGAAATCAATCTAAACAATGTTTCTTGAAAAAACAAATGTGAAATATTCAATTAAAATAATAAAAAGGTGAAGATAAGTAATTGAAATTAAATATAAAATAATAGAAAAAAATCCCTTTTCACCTAACATTTTTACTCACATTTTAAAAAATTAGTGATAACATTCCCCCATATAATTTCCGTTTTCAAATTATTTTTCTTCAACCATATGGTTCTTATATAAAATTATAACTTTATTAATTTAATTAATTCATGTAAAATTTTCTAAACAATAAAAAATATTAATGGGCTATTCATCATAAGAATTGTTTATTTCTAACTAAACTTCACTAGGGCTCAAAACACAAGATTCATCCAAAATATATTTTCCTAACATCAAAAGAATGAAAACATTATGTACTTTAGATAAACATGGTGACAAGGACACTCAATAAGAAATTTATCAAAATTTAAAATTGATTTTATATGGTCTAATCAGCTATATAATTTTCATCCCCATTTTACAAAAATGAATAACGCATTTAAATAAAGATACATTAAGAAAACAATGTTATCCTACCATGGAAGAATGCTATTTACTAAAGTTATCAGAACAATTTTTCACATACTCTGAGCCATTATCTTGTAAAATTGAAACACCCTAACATTATTAACTATATATTACAACAACTATTGTATAATGAAATTATCTTCCCCAATTTCATTCCAAAATTTTTTAGTTTAATATCACATTCAATATAATATTTAAAAAGGTTCCGTATTTATATAACAAAAAATTATATTATAATAAGAAAACATGAATAATTAATGATTATAACTCCATATTTCTCAGTGTTCAATTGATAATGAATGAAGCATCACATCAAAAATATGAATCATTCACTATGACTATTTATCATAGTGAGAATGAAAGGCTATACTCAAATTTAATTATATTTAAAATAACATTTTATTTCCTTTCCAAAAAAATTAAATTCAATCTATGATCATGGTTATATTTAATAGAGTTATTAAATATATGTAACCTAACTATCCCTAAGAAATTTGGTCAATAAAGCTAAAATAAATAGTGTCTCGAATAGTAAGGAAATACCAAAATTATGTTAGTTGATCTGTAATAACTCAATTAAAATTATTATCATGAGATGTATTTGGAAATATGATTATGAAATCCATTAATATATTCAATCATTTCAACACATGTAATGGAAAATAATGAATCATCAAATTTGTATGTTACCATTATTCATTAACTTATTCCCATGTCAAACATTTCATATTAAAGTTAAAAATATATCTCTTTATTTTACCCATATATAATAATCATAAATGTATTTATACAACATAGGTCAATGATTATGAATAAATAATAGTGAACTAAATGCATTACAAAATAATTATCTATTCAACTAGGAATCACATCACAAATATAATCACATTCCAAATATGATGAAACCTTCATTATCAATATTTAATTTTGGAAACATAACCATATCCTCCAATTATTTTAGTTTTTATAAATCATGTCCATCATTAATTTCTTGATTAGTTCTTCTTGATAGAGATGATTGTACTTATACATATACTAAAATATAGTATGTTCCTTCATGTATAATATATATGCCCAAATTTACCAAATAATTTAACAAGGGTCATTTTCCAAACATAACATGGTTAATTTAGAATTATTTTTATCACTTATAACATCAACTATTTTTATCTGTCATAGAATGAGAATAAATCACGTAATAATAGTCACTAATTAGTTTCATCTATTTTCCCTACATAATTTTCAACTATTTCAGAGTAAAAATATAATTGAATTTTTTTATCATTATATATTACACAATTTACAATATTAAAATTAATAATAATATTTTTTAATATATTAACTATGGTGACATATTATAAACCTTTTTTGTGAATATTTAAATTATGTGGTTTCAGATGTCATAAAGTATAATCAATTACGTAATAAATATTTAAAAAAATCATTTATTTTCAAAGAAATACCATTATAGTTAAAAAATAACAATTTCATGACCGAAAGGATAAAAATGGATAATTTTATAATATTTTTTTTGTTTACTAAAATATTTATCTTAATTTATTCATTTATATTAATTTATCTCTTTTTTTAATTAAAATTTTCAATTAGAAGAAAATCATGGGTTGTTTTAAAGAAACCTTTTACTGTAACCCTCTAATCCTAAAAAAATCAATTTCTATGACATTTTTATATCAGGTCAAATTTTAAACAAAATTAGTTTTAGGTGTGTCAAGATTTATTACATATTAAAAATAAATTACATGGGATGATATTTTTTTCAACAAGAATAAAAAATACTAAATTCTCCTTATATTTGTTTCATAATTTTTTCAAAATAGCCTATAATTTTTTTATAAACCTATTGAATATATAAAAATACCAATATATCATCAATAAACCCAACCAAAAAATTATCTATGTTGTCATGAAAATAAATATTCATAATATTAATAAATATAGCTGTTGGATTATGAAACCAAATGGGAATAACAATAAACTTGTTATACCTATATATAGTCTAAATAATTAAATATTGGATTCCTTTTTCTTTCAACTTCAATTGATGCGACCTGAACCTAAGAATAGTCCTCAAAAGATATTATAACCCTTATAGTTGATATGAAAATCCTAGATATGAGAAAAATCATAATTTTTATTAATAGTTATGTTATTCTAGGATTTAAAATGAATACAAATTATTATTGATCCATCAATTTTTTAGGAAAAAATCAGAATCACCCCATAGTGAACTGCTATGTCGATTGAAACCATTATATAGGAACTCCAAAAAATAAATTTTCAATAATAATGTTTCTACATATTATGTTATAAATTTTTGTTTAAAATAGTCTTAGAGTCTTATTCAATGTCAATTATAAACTCAACCACTCAATTAGAAATAACATTAGAAAACTTTTCCTAAAAACACCTAAATATTTCTTTAATACTAGGGAATTAGTAATCCTAAAAAATCCATTCATCACAATAAAATGAGAAAAGTAATTTTCAATACTAGTTATATTTAATTTATATACTTATTGGTATGTTATAAATGGAATTAAATTGTTAAATAATACATTATTATAACTTCAACATATATTATAATGATAAACTATAATCTGATACATGTCCAAAATAATAAAAAACTTTTTTATGGGAAGATCAAAACGATTATCAAGAATTCCCATCCCACTAATAAAAATTGGAAGCCTCCTATAAATCATTTTTACTTTAATATTTAACCTGATATTTTTACTATGTGTTTTGTCCTACATTCACGAGGTGATATTCCAAATTTAGATACAACTTTTTCAAATATAACGGAATTTGAAGATACAGAGTAAAACTGGTTATTAGTATCATTTTAATTAACAAATAAAACACATGTCACCACATAAATTGATTGAACAACATCATCCATAGTAGTATAAAAGGATTTTTTAGAAACCTTTTCTTTCAATTGTTATAATTTTTTACCCGAGTGACTAATATCATTAACATGTTATCATAATTTCCCAAATAATTATAATTAAAACATCTCACCATTTTATTTTCATCATGTATCTTATCACCAATAAGATACTATTCTTTGTAATAAAAGGCCATAATCCCAAACATACCATATAAAAATCATTTCTTTAAATTCATGATATTTTCCCCATTATGATGTTACCACACTTATCACAATATATGAACATTATTTTTATACCATCATATTTCCTTGATGAATAATCTCAATTTCCAATCATATGGACCATTTTATACTTTTTCTCATGGAATACATGATCATCAATGAACTCTATTTCTAACTTCTTATCACACTAAACAATTTTCTTATATCTTTCGAGCTGATGGGAAGCTAATTTTCTTCAATTTTTTGGTTTCAAACATGAGTAAAACCTATTAATCATAAAACCATGATCCCAGATAAAATCTAGTATATAAATTAAAAATCATGTAAAATTATCATTATATTAAACTATTTAATGTTATTCATTTTTATTCATTTTTCATAATTATTTGTCTATCATGAGTGAAAAAACCATAAGATTGTATTTCCCAAAGGAGATATTTTTCATTGGGTATCATTCTATATAATCAAGTCTATATTTATCTATAGTTATTTTTACCAAATACAACAATCAAACAGCTTCACCTTCAAAATGATAAATGTTATGTGTTACCTTTTTACATTTCAAACAACCCATGGATTCTACTTTATTTTTTAGATAATTGATTTGTCCTTCCAATGTCACTAGGTCTGATGATCTGATGATTACTGAATGATTGTGCCTCATAAAATGATCCACATATTTTACGTTTCGATGTGGTATATTTGAATTCTCTCTAGAATGGATACCACCAAAATATATTTATTACATCAATTGATCCATCATTGTAACAAACTTCTTTGTTCCAATACCAACCATTCTAGGTTTTTTATTCAATAGATTATCATCCCCTTAGTACCTTCATATTTCTTCTTCCGTATTTTCACTATGGAAAAATATTATGAATATATATATATATATATATATATATATTAGATGAAGAAAAATGGTAATATTTATATTCTATATCATTTTAAAGTAATCACAAAGTATAATTTTTCATGGTTATTCTATTAATACTGTTCAAAACACTAGTGTTATCGAAACATTTCCTCTGATTCCAAACATAAGGAACCAAAATTTTCATAATTAGGAATTTATAGTTTATAATTAACTTTATTTTATTTTATGTATCTTTTTAGGTTTATATTTTTATATTATTACCTAATATATCGAAAATAATAAATCATATATTGGATAGTAAAAATTTCCAATCTATATTCAATTTTTCTAAATTATAATTTTTTTAAAAGAAATGAGTTTTATTTTCGTAAGAAATATTTTTGAAATTTATCATGACATTATAATTGTCCATATTAACAATTAATTCAAAATTAATAACATTTTAAACAAGGATTGAGCATAAAAATTACAAATATCAGATATTAATTGAAATAAAGAAATCATTGGCCCATAAATACTTATAAAAATTTCAAATTTTCAAAAAAAAAATGTAGAGCTTTAAAATAAATATTTACCTACTCAATAAATTAAATTAAATATATAAATATTTATATAAATCAGTTCATAATAAATATCAATGAAAAAAACTCAAATTTTTTTCTATATTGTTAAAGAAACACATAAAAACTTTTTTCAAAATTTAATTCGTTTCTCCCTTAAAAGTGGCATAACATTTCCTTCCAAACTAATTTCATTATATTACCATGATAAGCCATAATATTTACAAAAAATATATTAGGAATATTTAAATAAATTAGGTAAATTTAGACATTATTTTCTATATGACTCTTACTAATGGAAGAACCATGTTGTTAACATTCACACTTAATCATTTGGAGGGATATCATAGACCCACCCATCCTTGGTTTATAAAACAACCACCCTTCCTTGGTTAATAATGTAACCTAATGAACTATTATTATAATAATTTCCCCGTTGATAATAATAAATTCCTATGAACTATTAAATAATCATAAAACATAAAAACATACATTTTTATCATTACACTCGTAATTAATATTTGTTATGCCAATAAAAAAATGTTTTTTATATTAAAATATCTATTGAATTTAAAACCCTATTTGAAAATATTAAAAATAATTAAAATTAGGGATTCTTATTGAAGAAAACAAGAAATATTATAAATGATTCCATAAATTATATAATTAATGCGGTGGTGGGAAATGTCACCATCACTGTATACCATAAAATAGAATATTCCTTCTTTAATTTGTAAAGAATGTCAAAATGATCCATAGAAATATATTTAATTTCAAAAAAAAATAAAAAAGTTAAATAAAATTTTATTCATAAGTCATTTATAACCATATAAAAAATTATATATAATTAATAAAATGTACAAGGAAGAGAAAGATTTAGAAGGGAATCTTTAAAAGAGTAATTTTTTTAAATGAAAGTCTCTTACATTCAATCGTACTCATAAAATGTGTTATTTATCTTCCTAAATAATAAACTATTTTTAATTAGTTAGTTTTTCAAAAAGCATTTTATAATTTATTATTCCTTCTCTTTTAATTCTTTCCATGTTGTACTTAATTACTTAATCAATTAAGTTCTTGTCATCTGTTTTGATGATATTTAGCTCATATGTTAAAAATGAAAAAGGTATGTCGACTATGGTTAAAGGAATCATAATTCTATTATATCAAGAATATTACTCATGAAAAAGTTTTAATTTATCTAAATCATTTATATATTTAAAACCAACCATAATATATGGTAATGAAAAATTAACTATGTCGCAGTCATAGAGACATTAGGGCGTATGTACACATGAGTTATGCATTCATTTTTAACAATCATTATCAAAAGAAGGTAATTACCATTTTATATTCCAATAATTATAGTTATATAAAAAATAATATAAAACATATTTAAATATACATATTTATTTCATCAATGTGATTTGGTGATGAAAAATGAATCGCATAGGTTCTTAGAGGCAGTAGTCCAAAGTAAGAATGAATGACACTATAATTTTCATACGAATGGGAAGTATTGATAGTATAAAATATAATATATTAAAATAATGATAAATATTTCATGAATAACAACAGTATATAATCTATTATTACAACACACCATGAGAGATGTTGATAGAAAAATAATTGCATCATTTCGTGAGGTGGTTGTCAGGCGTACTCATGAATGACTATTTCGTTTCACCTTTGATGAAAGAGAAGAGGAATTTGGGTTATTTAATTAACATTATAAAATCTTTGTATGTGTTAGATACAGGTGATGTTATTTCATAATGACTGATTATTATGTTTAGGAGGTGGAGAAAGAAATAAATTAAAAATGCTTGGTTAAGAACTATACCACTAATTCAAACAAAAAATAAAGTCTTACACCATAAGATTATCTATGATAGTTTTATGGTCAAAAAATCCAAGAGTATTTTCCTATGTATTTATGAATGTTATTTGGGTTCTTATTAGTGGAAAACATGGTTTTTTATGTGTGAATTAATTTGATGAAGAGGCTCCCTTTAATAATAGAGGTTAGGGCCACTCTTGAAATTTCATACATTAATAAGTTAATATAAATTGATGTTGATGTATAAATAGATCAAAAATGATAATATTAAAATATAATATTAATATTAATAAAAAAATCTCATATAAATAATTTTCACATGTTTCGAAAACATTTTAAACCTTATCATTTTTAAACCCTTCAATTACCCTTCTAAAAATTATAGTGATATCATTTTATTACTGTTATGTGGTTAATATAGTGACTATAAAAGAAAAAATGAAACCTAAATTGACTAAATTTGATTTAATAGATAATATACCATCACTATTATAAATATATGATTTTTAAGAATTTTAAATCATTTAATTAAAAATAAATTTTTTATAAAATAAGATTAATTTAAATTTTGGAACTAGTCATTTAATTTGATATTTGAAAATGATATAGAATAATTTAATTTGAATAAAATTAATAAAAAAATTTATATTATTACATTTTTAACTAAAATTATTATGCAACACATGAAAACCAATCATATAATGTTATTATTTGAGATTTTGTAATAATTTTATTGATATTTTACTGCTCATAAAAAATAGATTATTACTATTGCATAATAATTTAATGTAATTTTGTATCCACTGAATATAAAAAATAACTTTCTACAATAAGAAAAAAATATATTTATAAAATATACTTATATAAAATAATATCATAGGATTATCCCTCTTTTAAAAGTTACGATATAATTGAAGAGAAAGAATGATATTTTTACTTTTCTTTGTATCAAATAATATAAATATAAAAATGACATTATAATAAAAAATTCTGAATATTTGGATTTTAGACGATTATTTATGAGATATAATCATTAAATTAAATTATTTATTATTTATGTTCATTTTTATGTTTTAACATTTTATTTCAAACCTTAATTTCTCAATTTGAAATTTACAATGGTAATAAAATTAGTACTAATATTCATAATATCAAATAAAAAAAGATCCCAATTTCCAAAAGTTTTACCAGTTTTTATTAATGTGGAATCCATTTTTTATTATTAGAAAACTTGATGTTCTGTAATTTAATTTAAAATTTATCCTACAAAACATGATGAAAAGCTGTATTTTAGAAAAAATGCCTTTTTGAGCTTAAAAATGTTTTTTTAAAAAAATTCATTTATAAAATTCATAAAAATTTTATAATTGATTTATGTTTAATTAAATATAACTAATTAAAAATTAAAACAAATATTAAATAGAATTTGATAATGTGAATAATTAAAAAGAATAAAATTTTCATTAAAAAGTATCATTTTTACTATTTATTAAAAATTCAATCACATCAAAAAATATAAACAATTATATCATACGATAATTTTGAAATTATTATTTCAAAAATTATTTGAATTTTTAATAATTTAGATTTTATAATTTTTAAATTATTCATTGGAATAAAAGAATTTTTTTAAAGAGTGTTTCAAAACTATTTGGTTTTTCATTTAAATGTTTATTAATAAAATTATAAATAATATAACTGACCAATCGATGAATTATAAAAAATATGAAATTAATGTTTTCTATCATTATCTAGGTTGTCATTGTGATAATTATTACACTCCATATCTGATAGGTATGTTATTATTTTTGTATTTTTATCATTTATGTTATATTTTTTTGTTTTTTGGAGGTGTATGGATAGGCACACAATTGTCATGATTACAAAAGGAATATATATATTTATATATAAGAAATATTAATTTGTGTATGTGCGGCTATAATCATGGTCATTGGAATCCATTTGCGATAAAAAAAATTTCAGGATTTGAATCCAGGGTTACCCGCATGGTTAAGTATGCATTTTCCTAGATCATGTGAGCTAATCATGTGTATCAATGTTGCCTTCATGATTTTTGTTCATAAAAATGATTTGTTTCATCTAAATCCATTCATAAACCCATTTTGGTTAGGTAAATATTAATTCACCTTTAGTTATCAACTTTCTGATTGACATCAATGAATAATTATGTTTTATAATGTATTTCTCATATCAATATTAATTTGAAAGTATATCAAAATGATCTTAGATATTTTTATATCTTTCCATCCCTCTCAATCCCCTCCCCCTTCATATCTCTTCTATCACTCAAGATCTCTGTAATATAAATGACTATAACAATTTATGTTATTTATTTTATATAATATTTTAATAGAATCAAGTAATCTATCCAGTTGTGTGTTTTAAAAAATAAAAAATTTGAATCTTCATAAATTTCTATGTCTATGTTAGTGTATTTAGTCCCTTCAATGGAATTATTTAATTTCATGGGTTATTATCAATAATATTATTAAAAAATACATAAAACATATTTTATTTTTATAATTTTTTATTTATTTGAAATGGTGATTTTTTAAAATAATTCTTTACTCCTAATTATAGTATTTTCCCACCCTTAATAGTATTTGTATTGACAATGGGGTTTCTGATGAGGTTGTTTTTCTATGTAAAGGAAATAGATTTTTAATGAGTGTAATATGATTATGATTTATTTTATGAAAATGGTTTATCATTACATTATTCATTAAAAAGGAAGTAATTTTTTGATAGATTTTTTATGAAAATTTATGTTCATTTTGGTATAAATTAACATTCATAAAATTACATTGTAAATTGCAAGAATTTTACCTGACACATAAACTTTTTTTGAGAGATTTATCACATGGTGTGACTTAATGTGGAAAAAAAAGTATTTTGGAAACCAATTTTATAAACTTATATATTTTATCTGTGATTATGTGGAAACATAGAGAGCATTCATTCAGCTGATAAAATGTTTGGGTAACCCCATTGGAAAGGTGAAACTTGCTATAGTGTGACATCAGTCATGTGAATAGGGATTTATATCATATAAAATCCAGGTAGGTATTTATATATTTAATTACACATAATAATTTCATAACATAGGGGAGTTATTTTTTAAAATATGGGTTTTATATTTTATTTTATGAAAATATGAATTTTACATCATATTTTAGAAAAATGTGATTTTTTATTCCTAATGTGAAAAAATTTGGAATTTCATTCATTAATGAATCTGAGTTGATGTGATATAATTGGTTGAATTTTTATTTAAATGAGTATTTAGAATGAAAATTTAATAGGTGGATTATCTTTAATTTGGATTGATTTTAATGTTTTGGTAAAACTGTGAATTTTTGAAGGGTTAATTTGTTTATTTTATTTTTGTAAAAAAAAATAGAATGATTTAGATAACGAAAATTTATTGGATTAATTATTTTTTTGATATATCATTTTTAATGGAATTCCATATTAGAATATCTAATAAATAATAGTGTATAGATGTTAAAAAACAAATCCTACTTTGTTTTTACTCACTTCTATATGTGAAATTCGGTTGATATGTAGATATTATTATCTATGGTACACGTTTTTAAAAGGATTTATTCTTCATTGATGGTGAGGCCTATATACACGTTTGATGATAATAAAACAATTATGGTCTATGGTTTTGAAAAATATAATTTATATTAGTATGCGCCTTATCTTATTATCAATAAATGCTAAAATTTTATAAAAAAAGATTTTTTCCACTAAAAACAATCTATTTAAAGTAATTTTTAGACATTTTCATCTAAATGCATCTTTGGGTTTGTCTTCTAGGTTGAAAATACTTCCCTTTTATTTTTTCTCTCGCTATATATTAACATCATATGGTGATTGGGTTTAATTCATGAGGCCATGTGGAATCCAAAATTATGTCTCAAGATTTATGCTCCTAGACCGAGTTGATTATGGATTATTTGAAATGTTATTTTATAATGTCATTACTTAATGATTTCATTCAAAAACATATTAACTTTTTCACATAAATTAAAATATAGATTATTTCATTTTATATCAGATTTTCGTTTCAATTGAGAACTTTTTATATAAAAATCTAACATTTCATCTATTGGGGAAATGTTAGTGTTATCCCATAAGAAACACCCATGATAAATGGATATACACGCATAATAAATTAGTTATTAGAATAAAAAAGAATATTTGGGTTTTAAATGATTTTAATTTAAAAAATAAATGGAATGTGAATAATTATACCTATAATTAAAAAATAAAACCAAAATCCATTGAAAATTTTATTTGAAATGATATGAGGAATGATTTATATATTAAACATGTGACATAACACGTTGTGATCCCTTTTGAGGCCTATGTTCAAGTAAATAGCACTACCCACACATGAATTCATTTTCTTCATGTCAAAGAAAAAATTCTAGATACAATCCAATGTAGATTAGCAGAATTAATAGAAAAATTTATAACATGATGTTTAGAACTAAAAAATAAATAATGTAATTATATAAAATACAAGTCAGAGATGATGGATCGATGAATGTCCTATTATCTTGATGTTGCAGGTGAAATTGTATATATAATTCTAGGATTTAATGGTTTACCATTCTTTGTGGGATTTCAGATAAATCAAAAATGCCACACATATTTGTAATGAATTGATGTGGTTAGAAATCCATTATAAATATGAAATTAAAATATGAGAATGTTGAGGATGATTATTGATAAGATCTTCAGAGAATCATATATCCACAAGGAGAGATATGTTTATTTATTGAAGAAAATGGGATCTAAATCAAGAATAATAAGAATAAATAATGTACAACAATATCAATAATTCATGGTTCATCAATTTCCCACACAAAATGATATTCCATAAAAAAAATAAAACATAAGTATCCATGCCTGTTCAATCCAAATACCACTGAAGGATACAAGAACCCAGGATCTAGAGTTTGTGGTTGACTAGGATTTTAGTGGGGAAAAAATATCAACCACTAAGAGGGATAACATAAGGTTTACTAGCCTGGAAAGTGTACAGGATCTGAACCAGAGAAAATCTAGCCAAAATAATACCCCTAGTATTGTTAAACCAAATAGAAGTACCAAGCACAATTATGGATAAAAAAATGCATAGATGAATAATAAATCATTTTAAAGGGATTTGTTTTAAAGACGATGGTGCCATGTCAAGAAAACTGAGGCACAAATATTAGAAAAGAACAAAATTAAAATATTCTATATTAAAAAAACATATTACCATCTTTTTTATAAAGGGGGAGTAACTCAGCAGGATGATCTTCCTACCAAATTATATTTTGATTGATCCCCTTATTGTAAAGGCCTTCATCAACCATGTCATCTTCATGATAAACATGATGATGATGAGGTTGATGTTGAAAAGAGAGCAATTAAGGTCTATCCAACATGTGGTGATCGATGATTCAAGTTGTATCACACCATTTTATATTGCATGCACGATGGTGGTAGAGTCACTCTTAATCCATTGATTGTTCCAAACAATATGCTTAGAAAATTAATTGGCATGAATCATACTCATCATCTCCTCCTCCAACAATGAATAAAAGTCACAAATACTATAAAAGTAGACAAGGATCTAATCAAGATGGTTTCTGAAGATGATAACATAGCTTATAGGGCCCTGATTTCCTTTGGATGCTCTATCCACATTGACCTTAATCCATATAGGGAAATGATAGCTCAAGAAAACATCAAAGGTATGTCGTGGTTGGCATAGATATTCATAAACATGAAGTCATCACAAAAATATGAAAGGTATTAATAATTAATATATAATTTGAAATTAAAAAAAATATCATTTTATATATCACCTTCATTTTCAATTGAAGTCAATGATTTTCATTTTTGTAGGACATTGAATAGGAATAATTTTCATGCTATCTAAACAGTAGTTGAATTTTGTTCATAACATAACATTAGTCTAACTATCTACTCGGTTATTATCAGTATGTATCATATTAAAAAATGTGGTTATAGATTCAAATAAATCATTATTATAGTGTAATATTATATCTATATGGTTTTATATAACATGACTTATAATATATTAGGATAAATGCAGATGAGATAAATGTCACTGTGAACTATATTAAATGAATTAAAAATTGTAATTTAAAAATACAATACCTTAATACAAAAGGCTTTATTGATAGCACTAGTTAATGAAATTTATTCATCATGTTTTGTTGAAATAGAAACATCATATAACATTTTAAATTAACTAGATATTTGGCCTCCAAAATTAGTGAACACATAACAAATTAATGAATCTTTGTTATAAATATTGAATTCATATTTAGTATCTACATTTCTAGAAATGAATTCAGCTGTGCCAACATTTTCATTATACCACCATGAGTGTCCTGAAAGATATAATAACTAATAAAGTGTCCACTTTAGATAATTTTGGAGTATCTTCCCTATGTTATCCATAAGTATTATTTGACTGGATATTGATATAGAAACAACAATTTTTTGTGCATATCATGGTGTACATGAAACTACCTACTATGTTTGAATTGGTTTTTTTGACACATACTCAACCTCGATATTATTAGTAGGTTATAAGCTCAAAGAATTCATAAATTGGTGTGAAAAATTAATATTTATAGGTTATATAGATTAAAACATGTATCTTTTAAGAACATTAAAAAATTCTTCAATCTGGTAAATATATAACAATTTATTAAGACTATCAATAATAATTTATATACCAAGGTTTATATTATTATTCCCTTAGTCCATTCATTTAAAAAACAACTTCTAATAGAGTTTTTACAGGAATATTGATTTTCATGTTATATCATATAGTCAATACATAATTTATACATTACAAAAGTTAAATAATGTTTTTATAGACTTCAAATAAACACAAGAATCATATTTACTTATGAGGAAATTGTTATTAAACAAAAAATAAAATAATATCATATGCCATATCCTTGAATATTATTTCATTCACTAAAAATAAGTATTAAAATTTAAAAGTATGTTATGTTTGAATTTTTTTGGAATTACAATAAAGTTGTTTAATATAAAATTTATCATTAAGATCACCCAAAAGGAATGTTTATTTCAAATACAACTATTTAATGTGAATGTCATAATAAGATGTAATTTAATGTATCATCATAAAGAATATTGTTTTAAAACTGGTTAAAATATCTCAACATATTATATTAAAAATATTTAGTGGAACCCCTTGGAAACTAATATAGAATTTACCCTAATTTATATATCAATAGTTCTAACATTCATTCAAATATAAGTCAATATAAAATAGATACATTAGAATTTTTAGTTTTATGATGGATAAACATTGTGATATTTTCATGTAAGAATTTTATTTTTTTATCCTTGATAGAGATACAATTCTTGGAATTTATATCATCAATAGATTTCTTATTCTATTAAGGTTTATCATCTATAAGATCCTAGGAATCATAAAAAGTAAATGAAGTCATATCCTGCTGACTAAAATGATGAGGAGGCTTTCTGACTCTTCTTTCTCTATAACAAATTATATAGTAATCCAAACTATATTTATTAGGTTCATTATAATAAATTAAATCATATCAAGAGATAGATTCATTTAGTATAATAGATTATGGATCAGGTGGAGGAGGTTGAACACTAGCCTCAAACTAGGTTGAGGATTGGGCATCAGTATCCCCATTAATGAATAAATCATCACAATATTTTTTGATATGTTTAGATATAAGAGAGAATGATTCATGGAAAACTATTTATCTACTGATTATTCACTTTTTAAATTGGGGCTTTAAACACATAATTTAAAACATTCAACTCCCTCAGGGTACCCAACAATGATAGAGTTGATGTCTTCAATTTCAAGCTTATCGTTTCTCTAATGGGTATAAGTAGTACACATAAAAAACATTAGATGATTATAAAAATGTGATTTTGGATTCTAAAATTCCATTTGTTCATTTAAATTATTAAAAAATGATGAGAAAATATTTATAAGGTACAATTGTTTTGGTGGAAGCCTTTATCCTGATGGTTTTGGGTGACCCGATCATACAAGAAAGCTTTGAACACTGTAATGAATAGTTTTGTTCATATGTTTGGTTAGACCATTTTGTTTGGGTTTCCTTAAAAATTCATTGTCTTGCAATGCCCATGGTTCGATAGAACAGAATAATATTAATAGATACATATTCAAATCCATTATTGGTTCTCCTGATTTTAATTTCCATTCCTTAATAATTTTCAAAAATTATTTTCCTGGCTGTAAAGGTATCATGAACAATTGGTATTTTTTTATAATGTAAATGAAAACATTTCTAGAAAATTCATCAATTAAGTTAAGTAAATTAGACCCTATTACATGAGATGAATATATATTTAATCCTCATAAATACAAATTAAATTATCTTGATGTGCTTCTAAGAAATAATGGTATAACTATTAAAACAAAATCTCTTAGATTTACTAATTATACAATATTCAAAAAGGTAGGCAACTAGGTGCAATGTTAGTTAACATACCTTGTTTATTGAGTTCCTTAAGACCCTTGGTGTTTACATGATCATATAACCTATTGAAAAAACATGTTTTATCTATTTTGGTTACATGCACACTAAAAAAATTTCTAGAATGGTTCATCCCCATCAAGAAATAAAACCGATTAATAATGGAACCCAAGATTACTATTCTAAATCCACATTATATTTTTAGGAAACCAGATTAAACCCTAAATCTAAATCCATTTGTTTGATAATAAATATAAATATCCCGATTCTATTGAGGTTGAAACCCATATAACATCTGACAAAGTAATGATCGAGTGTTCAACTTGATCTATTATAATAGTAACTCTTCACATAAAGTGACAAATTATATTATTTCTTCACATAAAATTATTACCTACCTATTAAAAAAATCAACGGAAGACTCAATATAGGTACACATATGGAATAAAAAGTTATAATCCAAGACCCACTCTTTAATAAGTACATGGTTAGATAAATGTATAACTTTAGTAATTACATAACTAGAATCCACTAGAAGGGGTAGATCTTTGGGTTTTTTAGCCTTCGTATTTTTTCAATTACCTATACTTATGTCATGTGTTACTTGGCTTACCATGGTGTAAGAATGATGTTTTACTATCCTTAGACATTAATATAAACTTGTATTGTTTATTTTTCTTTTAATCAAATTTACTACACACTATTTCCATGACCCTGGATTGTGCCATACCACATTTGAAAGGACATTTAGCCTCACCAATAACCATTGTTTTAAAATGAAATTATTTATATTGAAGTTCATATAGAACCTATTCTAAGGATAAATAGTAATTACCATGAATTATAGTTTATACTTGTGTGTTATATACATTTTCTAAATAAAATAGAAGGATCAAAGCTTGTTCCTCATCATAAATCATTAAATTGATTTTGGATAAATCAATATGATATTATTATATTCATCTATGGGAGATTTAATTAGAACACTAGATATCATTTTAAATGTAAATATGTGAATTTAAATTTAATATGTACAAATAAGTGATGTATTCTAGTAATATTTTTCTAACATATGAATTATTTCCGCAACAGTACATTCAAAATAAAATTCTAACTGAAACATATGGCATAACTAAAGAAGAAAATAACTATGGTCCATAACAAAAAAATCTGCAATTACATATTTGAATATAGATGAGGTATTTAGGTCATTTCATAGGGTAATTATTGTTTTCCTAAAGAAATACAAATTATCAATTCACCCCTAATAAAATATGGTATCAAATTTTCATTCTAGAAATATTAAATCATTACCAAAAAATAATTTTTTGTTACAAACCTAGTTGATTTCATGTTTATCTGAAGGATATAATAGTTTTTTTGGGGGATATTGCCAAGTGTATCTCCCAAATAAACATTATAGATATATCGATATTCTGGATTATTCAAATAATATTTAAAATTTTTATAATATATGTTGATATAATTGTCTTAAATATAAATACAAATCAATGTGATGAATTTTAACAAGCAGAAAAAGTGGAATTAAAAAACGAAAACCTTTCGTGAAACAAATTCAGAAACTAAATAAGGAAACAAGTAAAGATTGAAACATGATTTAAGATTCTTTATTCTCTTTTGTGGACTTAATTAATTGAAAGAAAACCACCCAAACGATCCCTCATATTAAAAATCTCAACAGAAATAAATAAAAGATATTGTCTAATAAAAACATGTTCCACCAAAACAATGTCACTTGAATGTGATATATGGGGAACTAAAAAGAAACAAACAAACTAATGTATATACATTCCAATGACGGTAGATCTCAAGTAGATTTATTCCCTTGATGCATATGGTACATACATCTTGATAACCCATGAATTCAGAGGTTTAGTATTCTAGATGGGCTTCAAAACCATTCTAATAGGAAATACATCTTCTAAAAAAAGGGACATCATCAACACACCACCCTAAATAGAAATTTTTATGCTTTGAATGAAAATAGGAAAGGTGAAAATATCATTATAATCAAACATCAATATGTTGGCCTAGTGTTTTCTCTAATGAAACAGAAAGCTAAACTAGGAGGAAGGTAGATGAATTGATTACAAGAAGATCAATCATGTTGGGGTAATCAATTTTCCAGACACAATAATATTCCACGAAACAACTAAAAAAATTTAAAGCTCCACTCATAGACAATCCAAATACATTTAATGAAATATTGTACCAAAATCATAAAAACATAAAAGGAAATTATTAAATGGGTTTGACACATATCTATCCCCAAAATAAAAGTATAAGGATCACTTGAATGGAAAGGGAGAGAAATAAGGGCGAAGGAAAAGTCATTCAAAACACATACCCAAACTGCTGCTCATCTAAATAGAAATCTTGAACACAATTGTAAATAATAATAATAAATCAGATTACAAGCATGGAAAATAAATTATTTGAGATGGCTTAATTATAAACATGTTATTTCATTTCGAAAAAACATAATTTCAAATAATATTTTCGGATTTCAAAAAAATATATATTAAATAATGTGTCGGTATCCTATTGCCTATGATATCAATTCTCTTGTCAACAAAACCTACCACCCCACTATATATAATATATATAATGTTTTTTGGGTACAGATCAACATTCGTAGTTAAGTGTTCAAATATCCATTCAATATTTTGTCTCCACATCTATTATATATATTTTTCCCCATGTTGATTTTGAAAAAATTTGTTTTTTTTATTTTTCAATGTGTCTCTTATCATACAATACATACAATACATTTTTTAAGAATAAATAATTTGGCATAAAACATATGTTGAATTTTTTAAATATTAAACATTGAATAATTTTTCATAAAAACATATATAAAATATTTCCATTTTTTTTTAATATTTTCAATAAAATAAATAAAAATTCAAAAAATATAATCTGAAACATCTAAAAAAATAAATAAACATATAATATTCTTCTTATTTTATTATATATTGGTAATGAATTATTAATAATCAATTTAAGATCATATTCAAATTTAAGCATAATTTAAAAATATAATATGAACATAAGTTAAAATAAAAAAATATTACAATTTTAATATGTTATATAAATTATAAGTTAATAAAATACTTTTTTTTTTAATTTATTCATAGTTAGGGGTACCCAAGGACTAATATTATAATCGTACTAAAATATTAATTTAAGGTTTTGAATATATTAATTCCATCATATAAAAATATGACTATCTAGTATTGATTTTATTACATTAATTTAAAAAAATTAATTAATCACTTTCCTAATACTACTAGATCATTTCATCTGATTTGATGATAGTAAATTAATGGGTATTATCTTTGGTCAATTACAGTCATAAAAATAAATACATATTTATATTAGAGATGTTAAGGATTTATTAGAGTAATCAAAACTTAACTGGACCATCTATTCAAACCACAAAAACTAGTGAATTAAATGGTGATTATGACCAACTATTATTGCAAATATAAAGAATTACTAACCGAGAAAAATCCGAATGAAATCTCAAAAATCAATAGAAAGCAGAAAATCACATAAAATATAAAAAATATAGTATTTTTCTTCATAATATATCATATTTCAAATATTAATAATATAATAAAATATAAAAATAAAATTTATAAAATGAATACAATATTTTCAGTGTCTCTCACATTTTAGAAAATTGTATAATTCATAAAATTGTATCTTTTTCAAATAAAATCCTTGAAAATAATTTTAAAAATAATTTTACATATATATATATTTAAATTTTCTCTATTTTTACATATCAAAAATATATTATTTTATAATAACTATCGGAATCATGATTTGACCATGATATAGTCATCAAATTGGAATTTTAACTGTTTCATGTTTGGTCCGGAAAAAATAAAATGTTTTATAAGTTGTGTGTTACAAGGATTCTCTCAATTTCTTGTCCTACCACATAAATTGAAAATATGAAGAAAAAAAATTATTGGTTATGAAAAAATTTATTTAAATATTAAATTGAATTCCATGTGGATTTCACTGAACATTATGTGTATCCCAAAAGATAGAAAACCCATAATTATTTTGGGGAAAATATACTCTTAGGGACACATGTGAACTTTATCCTTAGCTTCACTACTCTAATTGAAATGAAGTTGGGGTGGGTGTTTTAGGTAGGAGAAATTTATGTAAATCTTCTTTTCATATTTTTTAATAAATATGATAATAATATTAATAGGTTTCGAAAACTACCCTTCATCCCATTCTAGTATGATCAAATGAATGAAAATAAATATAAATGATAAATAAAAATAATGTAGTAAATAATGTATATATATAAATAATGTTTTTTAATGATAAATGTAGTGATATGTTATGAATAAATTGAAAAAAATTAAAAAAATTATGAAAATTATCACATCAAAAATTGTAACTCAAATATTTCCTAAATCTATAAAAATAGTGGAATGCTTGATTACCATCTCTCTTAATGAATGATAACATGCATGAGGTGACAAAATCCAATACAAAGATGATAATTCTAAGAAAAGGTTAATATGGATTCAAATCATTTACATTTTTAGAAATAGCATTAACCGACGAATGGAAATATGAATCCAAAATCACTTTCTAAAACCCATTGGAATTTGTTTGGAGAAGATAATAAAAAATTTATGATGATTACACCATAATGGGATCTAAAAAATCCCAAACAGATTAACACTGAGATGCCACATACAACCTATTATTTTTTAAAGAATGATCCCAATTACAACCATATATCTTAAAGAGTCCAAAATATTTGTAATAACCTTGAAAATACATCCAAGGAAAGAACACAAATAGATATTACACATATAATACACTAATTTATGGTAGCATCACCATTTTAATTCCACAGATTTATCCAGTCCATGTACGTCATATACCATATTTTATCTATAATTGACTTCCCTTGTAAAACCCATTAATTCTCTAAAATAATAATTGACCATGGGATATTAGAAATCAGTCCCACAACGCATGGATAAGAGAAGGAAATATATTTTTTTCAAATTATGATCATGAACTTTAGATTAATTAATGAATTTATTGAAATTTTCCTTCAATTCCTCCCAAAAAAACATCCCCTTTTTTAAAAAGTAAAATAAAATTCAATAGTTTCACATCTCGAAGTCATATTGGCCATATACAATCCTTGGAGAATTGATGAGATACAATAAACCCATTTGTTTGAAGAATACCATAATAGGTCTTCCACCAAAAAAATCACACATCGACATTACCTGAGAGACCAAATAACATTCCAATAACTATTATGTGGATCATTGGGGATTATTCCACAAAATGAATAGATCAATAATGAAAAAAATAAAATCCATTTTTCCCATTTTCTACATAATTGATCCTATCCCACATCTTAGGTAAGTGGAATACCATGAATGAGGTGAAGATCCATTATATTAAAATAAATCTTTCAGGATCCGAAACCGCTAATTAATCATCAAATAAACATGAATATAAGAATTCTCCATACCCATGGAAACATGATAGGAAAATATTTTATAAGAGCTATATAATACCCATGGACCCATAAAAAACAACATAAACATTTTCAATCCTCCATGAAATGCATTTCTCAAGTAGGTACATAACTCCCCGAATACAACCCAAAAAAATATCTTGTCCGAGGCCCTCAGAAACAACGAATTAAATCAATGGATGGGAAATATTTTACAAGAAAACCCCGTGAAAAGAGGTTTTCATATAGTAAAGAAGACACCGATCATGCATTTTCAAAATATATTCAATAAATACCATAAAAAATATTAAACAAAGTCCACTAGAAAACATGTAGACCCCAAACATATCCCAATCTACCCAATAAATATTATATTTCACATCATTTGACCCCAACCAAAACCTATAAAATTGAAAATGATTCTAGTTAATAAGGATGTTCATAAATTTCAATCAATACATTTAATTTAATAAAATATCTTCATAAACCACTTTAATTAGAATCTCATTCCCTACCATTAGAACCATCATTCCCTATAATGAACAAATATTTTTTCACTCTAAAAAATAGAATAGAATACATGTTTCTTAATTATGTTAATAACTTTTAGAGGTGGAAGATATATATAGTGTTTTTAAACAACTTTAAATCCACATAACCACTTTAAATCCACCTTTTCAAGTGATAATCTCCCTTATGAAAAGTAATTTCATACATTTTAGGATTAACCCCTTAACGATAATCCCTTTTATAAATATGGATAATCATCAAAACTGAGTAATATTATTGAGTAATTCATGAAAATAGATGACCTTGACCAGTAAAGAAGTTTTGGGAAATGGATGGGGGATAATATGACATACCATCGCTCCATGAATGAACCTCACTACTACTATTTTTAAAAAATACAATATAATATGTATTCCTATAGAATAAAGGGGTAAATAGAAAAGGGATCCCATTTTTGTAATCCCCTTTGATAATAAGAAACAATATGATGGCATCTTATTAACATTAATCTTGAGAGTGACCGAGGTAAGAAAATTAATTAAATTATTAACCATTTATCCCAAAATACCATTATTGAAAATACCTTCTCATAAAAATCTCATTCAACCTATCATAGAATTTCATTTTATTAAGATTCGTATGCATAAATCTTCTATTAAAAGGATAATGAATTTTTATAGAGTGAAACATTTCATATGAGATAACTACATTATCTATAATTTATCTATTTAAGAAAAACACACATTGATTTTTAGTTATTATAAGGGGGAGAAATTAACATAGACGATCCAAAAAATCATACAATGAATTTTATAATTAAAATTCCAAAGAATAATGGGATGGAACTCAGCTATTTATTTGGTATTATATAAAATTGAAATTGGGGAAACAAAATTATAATTTAGTGAGTCATTTTATTTTTCAAATGTGGGATGTTATTCATAGTACCTTATTAGTAAAATATAATTTTAATTAATTTGTGCTTCAATTTTTGAAAAATGTGGGTCCAATTGACATTGAAACCCAATGGGGGATTTTATACAAGAAACATAGGCACAAGATATCTTTGATTTGTAGTGCCTAGGGAACCCTTTCACTTGGTACCATAATAACTAAAAGTAAACTCAAATGGATGAGTGATAAGATATATGTTTTAGCTCAAGTGAGTAAATATTTTTCTTCATAATCATTTAGGTTTATCACATTATTTTTGTCATGTCAGATCAATATCTCATTCTTATTACCTTTTCCCGTGTTTAATGGTGGATAATGAACCAAAATATTTTTATATTTAAGAGTTTTGGAATTGGGATAATTAATGGAAAGTGAATTTATATGCATCATGGATAGATGTGGATTCTTATTTTTGAAACAAAATAGTCCTCAAAAATAAAAATATCAAGTGACAAAAAGATTCTCTACCCTGACCTCTGATAATACGATATAAAAATAAAATTGAATGAAAATTATTTCTAACCATTAAAATATTTTTTCATCTCTAGAATTGGAACCCTTAAATGAGATCTTAATGGTGTTCTTAGAAACAAATAATTCTATTTGTCAAATCATGCAAATAGAACTCATATTAAATAGACAAACTCCAAAATTCTTTAAATTCACAAAAAAGCATCTTCTCTCTACAATAATAATTTTTTTCAAACCTCACTATTAATATTGGCTGATCTATATTAAGTGAAAAATAAATTCATGATCTTATTCTTTATTTTTAGGAGATCTATTTTGTTGAGGTGACCTCAATATATTTAGATATTTACTTCAATATTATTCCAATGATCATGGAGACCATGAACTACTAGCTTGTTCTTGATATCGAAAATGATGAATATCATTTGGAAATTACTTAAATTAATTATTGAAATGAACTAATCCAAGCTTATATGATTTATATTTCAGAAAATATTTATATATCAACAGACTAGACATTTTCAATCTAATGAGAGACATGTGGACGAGTAAAAAAATTATTTTTTCTTTCAATGAAAACATTTTTACCCTTATTCATAACATCATATAACCATATTTGGTTTCATACTTTAGGAATATTATTTTTATAAATTTTAAATTAAAATTGATCTCAATAATTACGGTCAATCATTTTCATAGTATTCTTCCAACTATTATATATGAAAATAGAAGGGAGTTTGTTCCCAAGAAGAATATTTTTTATATTTCTATTATTTCTCTTGACAATTTTTTTCTATTAAAATGAGTTCCTCAAAAACCTTTTTATGGAAGGAAAACATGAAATGACAAATACCTTTGATAAG
Source organism: Viscum album (assembly GCA_963277665.1). Classification (NCBI taxonomy): domain Eukaryota; kingdom Viridiplantae; phylum Streptophyta; class Magnoliopsida; order Santalales; family Viscaceae; genus Viscum; species Viscum album. The sequence goes on along the minus strand of CAUJRU010001281.1, from coordinate 23,862 downwards.
TGGAGTGGTCTTTCCTCAAATTTGTGATGATTAATATGTTTTTTTCACAAATGTATTGAAATCATCATGAAATATCCCAATTTAGTTTCTTAAAGTATTTAGATCATGAAATACTGACTCTATGTTCTCTTCCATAATGTTGAATTCATATGGGGGATTATATTTCCCCATTATTATTGATTTTGGAGGATAATTTTTTTGATCATTATTCTATAAAATCAAGTGATAAACTGGTTCATGGTGAAAAGGATTGTCGATAAGGTCCACCTAGTTTCCTTCTATTTTGTAATGATAGTTTATTATTTTTTAGGGTCATGATGGAGGAATATAGTTATATTTGACAACTTATTAAAATGTATGAGAGTGCATTTTAACAGTTAGTTAATCATTCAATGTCATATATTTTTGTCTGCTCAGGATTTCCCTTATTAAGAAGGGATTATTTATATAAATAATATTTTATCCAAGTGGTTGGTAGGAATCATAAATTTCTAGTACATCTTAATGTTTTTGGGTTGTCATGAAAAATGGTGTTTTATGGTGCTTTAAATAATGATACTAAAAAATTAAAGGGTATATTAGCGAAGGGGTCTCAACAAAGTAAATTTAAATCCTAAAAAAAATATACGACCAGTCATTCCCATATTATGTTATGTCACATTTCAGAATATCTTGGTTGGTCAATAATCAATTTTACTCATTAATGGAAAAAATCAGGTGGGGTCCAATAATAAAAATAACAAAATACATTAGATGACTTGGAACATAATCTACCTTCCTAAAAAATGTAGGGTTATGGGGTTTCATGATTTATATTTTTTTAATCATGCACTGTAATGACCCAATGTGTTATAAATTAAATTTCCCATATTATTTAATTAAATGTATTATATTTTATAATTGATATATAAATCACATTAATTCCTTTATTTTCTATTTTTTGTATTTAAAAGATATTTATGAATTTTAGTCATTGTTAATATTGTCGTTGAGAATATATAACATGATTATTATAAATACAGGGCTTCAGCAAATCCAATTAATTCAAAAAAATGACGTGATGAGCTCAACCAATAGAATCATGACCTCTGAAGTCTGTTTATTAGATCTTCTAAGGGAGATATCATTTCTACAATTTTTCATTGACCAATACAATGATGTGATTTAGCTACTTTAGAACAAGTGAAACTATAACATCCTGTATTCGGAAGCCACACAACGGGTGCCCCTATCCCAGTTGGTCACATGATCTCAAGCACATTTCCCCAAATTCCAGAGGATTCCAATTAGTAGTGAGGGCCCAAGTCTGATTGTGTGGAAACAATGCCCTAATTTTCGAAAGTGTAGAAAAACAGAAAATATAAATAACATACAACATCAGGAGCAGTAACCCATATACAATTGAAAGGGACAACTGAGTAAAAGTGAATCAGCAGACATATATATAAAGATGCAGCATTCCACTAATTCTATGAAAGCAGAAAAAACAAGATATACTGCAATACAATACAATAAAATACAACTCAAAGTACAAGTTACAACCAAACAAAACAATGTAGTGAAAATAGAACGCAACAATATCACTAGCCAAAGCTCGATCCCATGATCTCATACTCATCGGCTACAATCATGTACCTTTATAGGGACCGTTGACCCTATCAATACATGAAGAAATATAGTATGTTTAGTCTGAAGACATGACCCAAATAGGGTGTGATAAATAAACCACAGTGGGAACCCACCAAAGGCCCTTGCCCAATTGTCAGTGAAAAAGTGCAACAACAGTGTGCAAAAGTAAATGCAGTAAATTATTAAGTACTCAAATGTAACAATAAATACAAATTTAATTTTCATTTTAATTATTCTTAACTCGTCCAAGATTGTGCTTCATCTTGTAGGGTACAAAATAGAAAATCTTACTAAATAGCCATGTCCTCATACATACTATCCTTACCCTCAGGTAACCGAATCAAATACCCCTAGGTGACTGCCCTCAGGATTGATGATCATTGCCCTCAATAATATGTTATATTTCCCTCGGGCATTGATTCCACTGCCCTCAGGCATAAATAAAGGATAACCTCAGGCTAACCAAACACTGCCATTAGGCTAATAGAACACTGCCCTTAGGCTTATAGTATACTACTATTAGGCTAAAGGAACTGGGCCAATCCCAAACCATAAAAAAAATTTATATAAACATTCTCCCAAGAAAAATAAATGCACAATATAATCATTGAATACCCTCGGGTATCATGGACAAACGACTAAACTTAGGAACGCACCCCCGGGGTGGTCCTGGATCCAAGCAGTGATCCCAAACAGTATCATAATAATATCATTAGATTATCTATGAAATTATATATATCTTTTTAGAAAATGCCTATGCTATAAAACAACCCAACAATGGGAGAATAACACAATAGTACAAAATTTCAGCACAATAGTTGAGAGGAACATCAGACCACCTAAATCGATCGTCTCTGATCGGTATACGTGAACAACGCCTCTCAAATTGTATATGAATGACATATATTTGGGATAAGAGAATTCTCATTCAAATGATAATAACTTTCAATAGAGGAATAATTTGTAAGAACAATTCATGGAGAGGGGAGGGCTTACCCGTATGGTCCCAACGTGATCGGTGGAGGAAGAAACAGATTCCTAGTGCATGATCGGGTGATCCTCAAAGGTTTCTGCCATCCTCTCAAGCTCAAAATAGAGGTCTACCTCTTCCCTTGAATGATGAGGCTACTGACTATTTTAAGTGAAAAAAACTACACGACATATAATTATCATTTTTTTAACTGTTCCTGTGGCGGTTTCTTTCCACTACGGCACTATTCATCCATCAACATGAGTACAATATGTGTATTCCTGATTACACGGCATGTAACGTTACTCTGCTGGAAGCTACATCCACCACATTATTGTTCAACCATCGATTGAATACAGGGCATGTAAATACAATTTACATGGCATGTAGTCATATTTTACACACTTCATTGCTGATAGGACTACATTCCCTGTGTACTCATTACGCGCGGCCAAAGTACATGGCGTGTGGAAAAGGACACGGAATGTACCCACAAAATTTGGGTTTTTCCCGGTTTTCCTTATTTTCACAAAACAGTTATTGGAAATCTAAATGATGAGACCCATACCTTAAAAATAAGTACTGGGTTCTTATAAACATCCCCCGTTAAATCAATTCATCAACAAATTTTCCTTCCAATGGTGGAGAAGATAAATATCAGAACAGTTATGGAAATTGAGCACTTACGTCCGTCCCCCGCTCCCACGTTTCATCTTGCACTCGGCCATGCTACCATAACACCTAAATGATAGGAACTGACTGGCCTTGGAGAACCTTCATTCTCTTATAAAAAATATGAATCGGGAGCTTATTAAATGATGCATCAACATTATGCTCAACCTCCTTGGGCTAAAAAATGTGATATGGGTCTTAAGGATAGTGGTGCAGCTGATATACATGGAAGATATTGTGAAGGGCCAAGTTCCTCTGTGGTAACTACAACGGGTAGGCTACCGACCTGACTCTCTCTAGAATCTCAAACGACCTCACATACCTCGGTGAAGATTTACCATGTCTCTATATCCACCTGGGTCCCAACATCAGCGAAACACGTAAGAAAACTTGATCCTCGGCCACAAACTCCAATGGTCATCTGCGGCGATATGCATAAGATTTATGATGAGGCTGTGTAGTGGTCATCTACTTCCAAATCAACTGGACCTGCTCTGATGTCTTAGGTACGATACGTGGCCCCAGAAATGCTACCTCAACATTCTCTAACCAGCACAAGGAAGATCGGCAGGGCCTACCTTATAAAGCCTCATAAGGTTCCATCTCAATAGTTTCCTGAATGCTATTACTATAGGAAAACCTGACCAGGGGTATTTGCTTCACCAAATGGCCCCCATATTCTAGTAATCTTGAACACAACTTCTCCTCTAACACCTGTATCATTAACTCAGACTGGCCATCGATCTGATCATGGTAATCTATGCCTAGAAGAACATGTGTACCCTATGCACTCTAAAAACTCTACCAGAAATGATACGTAATGTGGGCGTCCCTATCAGAAATGATAAAATGATAGACCCCATGAAGAAATACTACCTGTCAGATATACAAATTTCTGAGATCGTCAACACAGAAGGTCTCCTTTTTCAGAAAAAGTGAGTTACCTTTGTATGTTTGTCTACAAAAAACCACACAACATCACTTCCTTGAGGTGACCTCAGCAACCCAGTCACAAAATCTATCACGACATCATCCCATTTCCACTCCAGAATGGGTAACTCCACTAACAGTCCAGCTAGCCTCTGATGCTCAACCTTCATCTACTGAAAGGTGAAACATCTCATAACAAAACTAGCTACCTATCTCTTTATACCCAGCAACCAATACTGACATCTCAAGTCACGGTATGTTTTGATAACTCTGGGATGCACTGCCTAGGCTGAATCATGAAACTCTATCATCAGCTCCTCACATATATCCCCAATAACCACACTCATACATGTAAACACGATAACTTATCATCACCCATCATCCATCCAGGATGGGGGTCCTCACTTTCCATCGACTCCCGTAGAACCCCACCTTCTAAATCTGATAGTTGTCTCATCCTCACTCTATCCAAGAGGATAGATGTAACAGCTAAAGATAAATGATAGGATTTCCCCTGACTATCATGCACCTCCAAAAGAATCTCAGAGAACCAAGCCATAAGATGATACTCACCACTGGCCTCCTGCACTGCATGTGTCTGAGTCTTCCTACTCAGTGCATCAGCTAGTGCATTACCCTTACCAGGTGTATAGATAAACTCAATGTCGTAGGACTTATGGTATTCGACCCACCTTCGCTATCTTAGGGTCAAGTCGCACTGAGTAAAGATGTATTTGATATTTTTTTATTATTGAAAACAACAAAATGCTCTCTGGAGGGATATTGTCTTCAACAGCGTTACACATGAACAACTGCAGCCAACTCGAGGTAATGCGTCCGGTAATTCCTCTCATGTGTCCTCAAATGTTGAGACCAGTACGCCAACAATTGATCACCCTACATTAAAACTACTCCAAGCCCAATACCTAATGCAGCACAGTAATCTTTATAGCTCTTCCCTTGCTCTGTATGTATCTGGACTATTGCTGATGTCAACTTTCCTTTAGGATACTGGAAGGTTGTCTCGTAAGCTTCTGACCAGATGAACTTCACTCCCATCATAGTCAAACCCATCAACAATGCTTCTAAGCAGGATAAGTCCTATATAAAATTCATGTAGTAACCATCGAGCCCCATGAAACTCTGTATCTCCAGCATGTTCTTAGGATACTCCAAGGAAACTATGGATTTCACCTTCTCTGGGCCTACTGCGACTTCTTCCACTAAGATAATATGTCTGAGGAAGTGAATATGGTCTATCCAAAAGTGGAACATTGAAAACATGGCATATAGCTGATGCTCTCTCAGTGTACTCAGTACGATCTCAAAATGGATGGCATGGTTGTGCCGAGTGTGATAGTATACCAAGATTTCGTCCATGAAGACTATAATGAATGAATCTAGATAGGGATGGAACACATGATTCATTAGAGAAATGAAAAATTCTCGTGCGTTCGTGAGTCGAACGCTAAGACCAAGTATTTTTATAGACAGTATCTACTCTGAAAAGCTATAAGCAGTACATCAAAAGTTCTAATGTGTATCTAATGATATCCAGATCTCAAGTAAATCATTTAGAACACTCATCATCCTTGATGTTGATCTAAAATATCATCAATCCTCAAAAAGGGATATCGATCCTTGACCGTCAACAGGTTCAAAATTTGATAATCCACACAATGTCTGATGGTACTATCCACCTAATTGGAAAACAGGACAGGTGAATCCCAAGAAGAAGTACTGGGTCAGATGAAACCATTTTCTAGAAACTCCTCTAACTGCCTCTTGAACTCATTCTACTCTGTTGTATCCATCCAATAAGGAGGAATGGACACCACTACTGCTCATGGAACTATCTAAATAGTGAAATCCTCTTCTTAGTCTAGAGGTAGACCTGAAAAGTTGTTTGGGAAGACATCCTTGAAATGGTCAACCAGTAGAGGGAAATACTTCTGACAAGTTCCCTGATCATCCAGATATAATCTCCCAATCCAGGCTGTCACTCCTCCTATCCCATGATGATTAGGTCCATCTCGGCCCGCCTGGAAATCTCATTTACCCTGGTATAGAAACTATCCACCCTCTGGTGATGTGAAACCCACCTTGTGATGATAGAAATCTACAAATTCTCAAAACAGAACCAACCGGTCCATCCCAATAATGACATCATACACTGCCATCTCTAGATATTGAGGTCCCATATAAAATGACACCCACCAACCTTATGGGGGAACTCTCTGAACTGATGCATAAAAGCCATTCGAGTCCTCAATGGAGTATCTAGCATCATGATATTAGAAGAAGAAGAAACACAGATCCCAAGGCTCTCCAAAAGGCCACATATATAAAACTATGCATAGATTCCATATGAATTAGTGTAGAAGATAAAATAGATGCATCTAGAATAGTACATGTGATAGTAGAAGGTCTGAGATCCTACTGCTGTTGGGTCTGTTGCACTGCATATGTTTTCCCAGTGTCGTGGACCTAAAACATAGTCTGGATACCCTGAGTTGACCCACCATGCTGCCTCTGAGATCCTTGTGTCTGGCTACCATGTCCATGACCACCATCTCTACATGAACACCCTGATGCAACCCAATTTTCTTGACTGGTAAGAAGTTTCTGGTCCTGCTCTTATACGCAGAGTCTGCATTGAACCCCTATCACTCGCCACTGGTAAGAACACCCTAAAAAAGCACTGAAGATGACCCATATTTCCACAAGATCAGCCCTCCACTAGGTCACATGGACATTAGGGCCTCTTCTTCCACTATCTACCATAGTGTTAGCAAATAGCATGGACACCTAAATAATTCTACTGACTAGTACTACCACCATAAGAGAAACTCATCTCCCTATTCCTATTGTCAGTAGATGTAGTACCCGTAACTGGGGTCGAACCACCCAGGACCACAACACTAGCTTCCCACATGTTCCTCTTAGTAATCTATGCCTAGTTCACAATATCATGCACGGTAGGAATCCTGAAAACATTCACTAGTTCTCGGATGTCACTCTGAAGACCATCTTCAAAGCGTCTAGCCCTCAATGACTCATCACCCAGCAGAATGGGTGCAAAATGATGAAGCTCGGTGAAGCAATTATAATAATACATTAGTGACATAGAGACCTACTGCAGATTCATCAACTATCTACCTTGATCTACTCACAACATCTATGGGAAGAAGAATTCATAGAAGGATGAGTGAAAATCTTCCCACACCATGTCTCGGGGATGCTAAGACTGGGTGGTAACATCCCACCACCTCTTGGAATAATCACACAAAATTTATGTAGAAATCTTGACAGTCCTCTTAAGAGGTGAATCCAGATGATCTAATAACATCTGCATCAAATCCATCCATGACTCTACAACATATGGCCTTCCATCCCCTGAAAATGTAGGCTGATGCTGCTGCAGGATGATATGCGTCAACTTTTCCATAGATGTGGCAGCCTACAATGCTCCCTGGAAGGACTTAATGAACCACATAAAGCCTTCATAGAACTGAGAACATGTCCCTGTGTCTGTTATAACATCTCACACTACATCTGGTACTACTGGAGGATCCACTGGTATCCCATGGCCCACCATCTTAGGAGTAAAATCATCACCGCTCTCCTAGAGAACAACCAGTGGTCATCTCGGTCACATGACTCTACATGGTCTAACACGTGCCTTAGGTTAATGTCATCAAGGACTAAAAGAATGGATTTTAAGAAGGTAAAAGGATATGAAAAGAATTCATGTTGTACAAAACCTGAATACACGAAATGTATAAATACTACACGTGGTGTTGTCACATTCCATCCACATTGGTGTGTACTCTAGATAAAACTGTTCGTGTAACATCCCAAACACATGGTGTGTTGTTCTAACACATGGCATGTACTTGAATCCTTCATCCCTTCCCAAGTTCTCTTAAATGTCTTAAGCCACACAGTTCTTATAAAACAAGCCTACATGAAGTGTTCAGAGGTCGGAACAGTGTGTACTCTACAAGATTTCTTCTTCCCATGTTACTCATCAAACGGTCTATATACCCCGTTCACACTACAAGGCATGTTTCCAAAAAGAAACGGCGTGTTCAAAGAAGCTCCATACCGACCTGTGTTTCTCACTACATGACCGACTACATGGCTGACACTACACAGCGTGTTCCAGGTGGACAGGACGTGTACATGGAATGATAACACTAACCCGTGTTGTTCGTGATACGTCATGGTACCTGGGTCAGACTACATGACGTGTTTCAGGTAGACATGGCATGTATGTCTTAAGGTTTCCTCTGTTCGTGTTTTTAGTTACATGGGTAGACACCAGTCCAACACTAAACGGTATGTACAATTGGTACACGACGTGTTTCTTGAGCCATTTTGTACCCTGTATTCTCTCCCATACGGCTTATGACATGGGAAGAAGGTACACAACATGTACTGAGGGTACATGGTGTGTACTTAAAAAGTTTCCATTTCATCCCTAATATAACAACACATGATGTGTGTCCATAGAACTACATGGAATGTATTCTAGTTTTTCTAGATAGTAATCCTTAGAAACAATTCTGAAACCCAGAAAAATACATGTAACAAACACCTAATTGCAAAAATCTGATCAGTGAGGGCCCATACTCCCCTCAAATAAAATATTGGCATCTTATAAATGTTATATCAAGGAAAAAACGTTAATGATCAACCAAATTATGATCATTGTGGGCCCATACTCCTCAAGAACCATTTTTTGGAATTCATTGTTTCAAAACCTCACACTAAAATACCCTATCAAATGTAGGTATTTATCAAAGAATCTATCAAAACAGCATGCTCTTCTAGCACATCCACTATCATTAGAACATGTAATTTCTAATGCATCAACATGGCATGGAAGGAATGCATGACATGTAATCTCTAGCATGTGCCTAAATGATGCATGGGGAAGAATACCTTCATCTCATCAGGATGGAACTAAATAGATCCCATTTATAACATATAAAGAACCCAATCAAAAGTGTGTAACCCAATGGTGAAAATCAAATCAACTGTAAAATTGAAAAACCAATAATAATTTCAGTAACGAGGTAAATTGGATTTTCTCTGTACACGAGTTAGATACTCCCTATAAAAACATATTACCAACTACCCTTTCCATCCTATCCATGACTAAGGCTCCAATAAAAGTCAAAGAAAAGAACCCCTATAATACCACATTGTAATGTCCCAAATCCTGAAGCCACACAACGGGTGACCTAATCCCGGTTGGTGACATAACCTAAAGCACATTTCCCCAATCAACAGAGGCTGCCGACTAGTAGTGAGGGCCCAAGAATTATATTTGGGAAACCATGACCTCATTTTTTCAAAGTGTAGCACAACGGAAAAGATAAATAACATACAACATCATAAGCAGTAAACAATATAAAACTAAAATAGAAAACTGAGTAAAAGAGAACCTGAAGTCCTATATATAAAGATGCAGCATGTCAGTAATTCAATGAAAGCATCCAGAAAGGGATATATTGCAATACAATACAATACAACTCAATTTACAAGGTACATCCAAACAAAAAAATGTAGATAAAATAGAATGTAGCAGCATTGTAAGCTAAATCTTGGTCCCATGCTCTCATACTCCTCGGCTACACTCATGTACCTATATAGGAACCCTTTCCCTTGTCGAAAGTTGTAGTAATATAGTTTTTTTGCGCTGAAGAGATGACCCAAATAGGGTGGGAGTAATAAATCCCAGTAGGCACCGACCAAAGGCTCGTGCCCGACTGTCAGTGAAAACGTGCAACATCAGTGTGTAAAAGGAAATGCAGTAAACTAGTATGCACTCAAAAGTAACCATCAATACCAGTTTCATTTTCATTTTAATTATTTTTATCTTCTCTAAGCTTGTGCTTTGGCTTGGTAGGTACAAAATAGAAAATCAAACTAAATAATCATTCCCTTAGACATACTATCCTTACCCTCAGGTAACATAATCAAATACTCGTAGGTGATTGCCGTCAGGAATAAAAATCATTGCCCTTAGGCATACATGATATTTCCCTCAGGTACAGATACCACTACCCCCAAGCATAATAAATTTTACCCTCAGGCTAACCAAAAACTGCCCTCAAGAAAATTGAAATCATCTCTTAGGCTAATAGAACACTACCCTCAGGCTAATAGAACACTACACATATTATAAAGAAACCGGAATGAGCCCAATTCATAAGAAAAAATTTATAAAATCTTTCTCTCAAGAAAAAATAAATTCACAATATAATCTTGGCATACCCTCGGGTATCGTGGCTAAATGGCTAAACAAAGGAATGCGCCCCCGGGGTGGTCCTGGATCAAAGTACCGATCCCAGACAAAAACTTAAACTTATCATTAGATTATCTACACAACTGTATATATATTATTAGCGAAGGCCTCAGCAATACAACACCACAACCACAGACACGTAGCACAATGGAACACAATATCAACAAAAAACATGACAGGAACATCATACCACCTACCACGATCATCTCTGATAGGCATACGCGAACAACGCCTCTTGAATCTTCTGAGAATGTTGTAGATATGAGATAAGAGAATTCCCCTTCAAATGCAAATAACATACCTTATATGAATAATTATTAAGAAAAGTACAAGGAGAGGGGAGGGCCTACCCATATGGTCCGAACGTGATCGATGGAGGCCGAAATGGATTCCCGAAGCGTGATCGGGTGATCCTCCAAGGTTCGGTCGTCCTCCAAAGATCCAAATGGTTGTTTTTCCTCTTACTTCGATTGAGGAGGATAATATCATTTTTAAGAAAAAAACTACACTGTGTGTACTCTCAAGTACACAATATGTACTTTTCTTTTTTTAACTATTCCTCTGGAGGCTTCTCTCTACTACATCCCTGTTCATCTGTCGACACGAGTACACAACATGTATTCTTGATTACACGGCGTGTACCGTCGCTCTGCTGCCGGCTACCTCCATCGCCTTACTGTTCGCTTACCGACTGATTACATGGCATGTAAATACAAAGTACAGGGCATTTAGTCATTTTTACACCCTTCATTGTTGACAAGCCTACACGCCCTGTGTAGTCATTCCACACGTCTAAAGTACACGGTGTGTGGAAAATTATACCACGTGCACCAAAAAATTTAGGATTTTCCACCATTTACCTTATTTTCAAAAAAACACTTAAGGAAAAGGGAAAAGAAGAGACATGTTCCTAAAAAAGAAGAATCAGGTTCTTATAAAAACTATTTAAGAGAGATGTTCATGATCATTGAGATCACGACCCAAACCATGTTTGCTGATTGATCCCATGATAATATCATAGTCTCCCATATTACTATTAATGAGTATGTCTGTGTAAGAAAGTGAAATGTATCAATACCATAAAAATATGAATGTGTATATTATATAATATCATATATATATATATATATATATTCATTTTAATTGTTTATATTAAATTATTTTGGTTATATTCTAGTAATAAAAATTTATTTTCAAGTAATATAAAAATTCAATTAAGGGATTTATTTTGATGAGTTAATGGATTTTTTAAATAAATTGTTTTTTAATGAATTATTATTATTAATTAATTAATTATGAATTCTAAAATTCAATGTACTTTTGATGGAGTGAAATGTAATTTTAATTATGGTTCAAAAGCTATTATTGTCAAAAAAATCCAGCATTCATCAATAAATGTAGAATCTTATTTTAAAAGTAAAAATACACATATATAGAAAATTATTTTGATAAAATGAATATTATTTTTATAATTATAATGTCTAAATTATCTATTGCTGAATTTTTCATACGTTTTTTAGGAAATTTAATTTTTAGCTAAAAATTAAATATCATATGAATATAGTTTCTATTTAATGGCATTAGAATGACCTTAAAATGACATAATATATACTATAATGGGAATTATAGGCCCAATATATGTTTTAATATTAAAAAAATATGATTTTTAGATACTTTTATTATTTTTTTAATTCCCTTATAAATCCTCCAAAATGTATAATATATTTTATGATTTTAAATTTTTTTCATTAATAATGTGTCTCACCTCCACATATGGAAAGATAATATTTTAATATATTCATTCCATTGAATAATAAAATATTTAAAACTCACTAATTTGTCAAAAAAATGGTAAAACCCCCGAGGATGGTTTGTGGATTTTAATATTTAATTATATAGATTCCAAAACCCATGATTGTAAATATTAAAGAATCCCCATATCATTTCTATTATAAACCCTCAGAAGATCATACCTATCTTCACTAAAACACCATAGAGAACAAACTTACTCAATTATGACCCCTATAAAATTATCCCAAGATTCTAAAAGCTCTCAATAATCCCATCATCATTCTTTGGATGTCACACACTCAAGTATGTGTTCCTTCCTTTCTCATTTTTATCCATGTTTCCTTATACTAGAACACCCATTTATTTTATATTAAAAATAATGGGGTCGGTTTTTACAACTCCTCCAAACTGATATTATTATTTTTTAAATGATGAAAAACCCATTTCTCTCTCATAGTTCCCTTCTATGTACACCCATTACCTTGCCAAAATTTTGTAAGAGTTTTTTCATTTCTCCACCTTCCTTATGTTTTGTTATCATGTTACACCTTCTATGTCTAAAATAAATATGTTGGGAAATGTATTTATATGAAACACGTACTATCTGTTTTATTTATATTTGATTAAAAAATACATTATCTATCACCAATTTTTTTTATAATTTTTTTGTCACTTTGTTAGGATACTGAAATCGTGTGGTGAAGTTTTATTCCAAAACAATTATTTAGTGAATACAATACCCATTACCCATTAAGAGGGTTACTTTTAAGAACAGATAACATTTTATTGATGTATTACATGTATTTATACTACACTCCTTGATATTGGAATAAATTATAATGATGAATAAATCCATGTTTTATGATCTTTGTGGAACAACTAAGTATGATAATGAAATGAAATTGACTGATGCGCCTGGAATTATATTGTGCTCAAATGCATGGGTTAATGTTTAGTATCCTCATAAATCATGTTGGTATAGGGGTTTACCGGATTCTTCTATGGTACTGTGTCTACTATGATGTCCTGGATGATTATCTTTGACCTATGATGAAGTTTTTTAGGTGGTTTCCACATTTCATTGTAAAAAATATCAAACTATATCATTATTTATGATTAATTATCCTTTATGACTCATTGATATTACAATCCTAAAATGTATTATTATCCTCATTTTATTCTATTATTATATCCTCATTATCCCATATATATCACCCCCATTCATATGTATTTTTCTTCAGGATATCCTATACAGGTTTAAGTACGAGCATGTTAAATAAGTTTTCAATAAATATGTGGTTTTTCATGTTTATCGTTTTAATTAAATTTACTTAATTAGACAAGACTCCAGACATATAAATATTTCAAGCTATCTTAGTTGTTATTTTATGTAATTAAATCATGTATGAATGTATAAAAATGAACAGGTTTTTTATAGTTGGAATCAAAGTAATGTTTAGATACATTTGAGTTTAGGATTAGAAAACTACAGTGATAGCCTTAGAGATTAGACTAATTATAAGAAAATATAAATAAATTTTGGTGAGAATATAGTAATTGGTTTATCAAGAACATAAATCCCTATAAATATATTAATATGTGGAAGTTTCTCTAGAATAGATGTATCTATTGTTAAAACCCTAAAACACGACATTGAGATAGACTTGAACGAGCACTAGTTCAAAAAAAATGGGTCTTGTTGTACTCCAGGTTTGACACTCTTGAGGGATATTCTTTGATAAATTCAAAATCATAGTACGAACCATTATTAAAGGTGTCAAAGTCCCATAAGAGTATATGATAGGAAATAGATCATGGATAGCTTTGATTTAAGCCTATAAATTCACAAGCTGAGAAAATTAATGGAAATTATCTGTTATGACATCAATTTCATGTGATTTACCATTATATGTTTAATAATGTAAAATACATACCACTAATTTATCTTTTTATTTTTAGCATTGTATAATAATAGGAGGAATATGTCTAAAAATCGATGAAAAAATAAATGTAATTACTACCCTAATGTGGTGCCCAATCTGATGGGAGCGGGAATTAAAAATAATTTCCCGATAATCTCTTAGTTTACATATATTTCTAATAGAAACCTAGATCAAGAGGAACATCCTAACCTCCCTATGAATTAAAAATTCACAATTGGGGGCTTCATGAGAAAAAATCCTCTTACTTTTAATTGAACATAAAATCCCTCAATCGCCAAAAAAATATCAACTACCATGAGAAGATCGTATTCATCTTTTAATGATCTGAACAAGAGTGGTTTCGTGTGGTTGTTTATCATATGGAGGGTAAATATGATCAATGGTGGAAATTAATAAAAACTATGAAGCTTGAGGACGTGTTTGAGGTGATGGGATTGAAAGATATCTTGAAATTGTTTTTGATACATATTTTCCATGCACCCTCTAACATAAAATGGTAATGTATTTTTTTCCATCATGAAAAATGATGATGAATCTATTGGATCATGAGAGGAAAACATCACAAGGAATTCATGATATGCCTCTGTATTTTTCATTAACTTTGAATTCATGGTTTACCACTTCTTCTGTGAGAAAAAATCTTGCCTATGTAAAGATCTAGTAATCTTTGAAGTTGATATATATGAGTAAATTGTATGATATGACCTCAAAGTAAAAATGGAGATCTTCAAATTTGAAGAGTTTCATTGGGATATGAAGTTATAGGTATAGTCAAATTAAGTTGGTACTATAGAGAGATATAATGATGCTATGAAATTGTAACATCCCACATTCAAAATGTGTTGAAAGAAGAACCCTAAAAATAGATTAATGGGGACAAGGGAAAGCATTAGGTGCGTGGAGGAAGGGAAATTAGCCAATGATTGACGGCCTGAAAAACCCATTTCTGTGGTAGAGGAAAGGAATGTTTTAGTAAAAACTCACTGCATTATACCTTGATATAAATACAAGGAACTAGGGAATTTCTCAAACTAGTGCACTAGGCCAAGGGTTTTATAAGGAATCCAACAATCTCCAAAGAAGCAAGGGAGAGAATTCTCCTTCACAACTATCCAAATGAATCCAAAAAATGAAGTGGTGATAGGTACACTAGCTATTAATTCATGTTTATAAAACATAACTTTTTCTTTTGGTACTATTCATTCTTCCATATTTTGAATTTTTAGTAGAACTATTCAATCACCATTACAATGCATGGATGTACATTTTTAAGTGAAAATGGAAAATAGAGAAATTATTTCATCCCATGTATATAACTCCTCGCCTATCACAATTTGTGGGATGAACATCCCATATAACCTTATCGTACTCCCTTTGGGAGAATTTTAAGAAATTATAGGAGTATATTGGTTGTCCCTATATAGATTCAACATAAATTTCCATGAGAAGAAAATAACTCTCTATATTATGAATCTTCCACCAGTTTGAGACAAATTCAAGGATATAGATGAATGTTATTTAGAAAAATCTTCTAAATAATTGATATTATTTCTTTATGAGAAAGAACATATAGCTCAAATTATTTATTCTATAGTAATAATCAACCTTTAAGGCATTCTTATTGTGAGGGAATACACTGATGTTTTTTCCGAGTAATTTCTTGGTCTTCCTCCAAGCTGAGATGTAAAATTTTTAGTTGAGCTCATGCTTTGGATGTTACTATTATCCAAGAATACATATTGAATGAATATTGTTGAAATTGAGGAGATAAAGAAAACAACTACATGAGAATGTATATAATGGTTTCTTAAACCAATGTTCTTATCCATGGGGTGCACCAGTCCTCTAGTTTAGACGAAGGATGGGTCGATGTTCCTTTTAATTGATTATTATGATCTTAACAAGACCAAGATAAAGAATAAGTATCATATAATGTGGATTGATTACATGTTCTATCAGCTACATATATCCCAATAGTTTTCCATGTTGGATCTATTCTCTGGATATTACCATGTTATGGTGAAGGAGGATATATCTAAGGCAGCTTTTAGTAAAAGGTATGAGCACTATGTGTTCATAGTTAATCAATTCTGACACACTAATGCTTCACCATTATTCATGAACATGATGAATACAGTCTTTAGAGACTAGATCGAAAATTTTATGGTAGTTTTTATTAACGATATTATAATATAATCCAAATGTAATAAGGAGAATGAGGTGCATTTAAGTACCATTATAATGTCTTTTAGAAAGGAAAATCATTATGCTAAGTACAACATATGTGATTTCTGGTTGAAAAAAGTCTATTTCATTGGGAATATCATCACAAGAAATGAGATATCTGTGGACCCTTCAATGAGTGAGTAAATTGATGGATGGATGAGGCCAACATCAATGATATATAAATATGTATTTTCCAAATATTAGTTGGCTATTATCATCGATTTGTGATAAATTTATCATTATTATCAAACCCTCTATCCATGATAACTATGAATGGATTTAACTTTCTATGTAATAAGGAATGCAAAGAGAGCATCATGGATTTTAAAAAGCGGCTAATCACAATACCCACAAGTGGAGAGCATTGTGTGTTATTCAAATAAGCTTCAAAGAAGTTCCTGGTATGTGTTTTGATGCAAAAAAGAAAAAGTAACTGGCTTTGCTTCTATGAAGTTGAATTTTAATGAGAAGAACAATCCAACACATGATTTGGAGTGTGATTCACTTATCATTGCTTCGAAAATTTGGTGAATTACCTCTTTGGGGAGATGTGAGAAACTTATACATATCACAAAATCCTCAAGTATATAATAACATAGGAAGAGTTGAATAAGCCTTAATGTAGATGGTTAGAGCTGATCATAGACTATGACTATTCAATTAAATACTTTTTGGGGAAATAAAATAAAGTAGAAATTAGTCTGTATAGGTAGGATCCAATGAAATTTCATTAATGAATATTGAGAAAGATATGATCTTCTTAGACCTGAAGAGTATTGACATGGCAATCATAATGGAAGTAACATCATCAATCCTTTCACAAATGAATCCTCTACCATATCTTCTGGAGTGAATAAAGGATTATCCAATATATGATGTGTGAATTATGAAGAAATTAGAAGATATTAGAAAAGGGAAATCCTTAGAGTTCATTGTTAATGAATAAGGTGTTGTATGATTGAGTTCATGAATTTGTGTACTATCAAATACTATATTAAAGAAGAGGATGTTGGATTATTCTATAAAGACCCATAAAATTCAAAGAAATTTTTTTCTTAATTTTCTTTGAGATTTTACAAGACTGCAGTTTCTGACGACACTTGATTCTGAGGCCCAGTGTGCCCGAAATTTCTATCTGATGTTTAGCTTGGGTACATTTAGTGAACGAACAAGCGGGTTGTTTTCTAACTTTTGAACCAGTGCTCGGAATGGAATTCTGAGGGCACCGATGGATTCGCAACGCTGGTATTTTCTTAAGAACACCTTTTATGGAGTTGCGTTTCCACGAGAGAAGTTGTTAAAAATTGTGGAAGTTAAAATAAAAATTGAGCTTCAATTTGTATTTTTTACTTTGTATTTAAAATCTTTGGGTGGAAGTTGGGTAACCACCCAACTTCCCATGAGAGGTTATGAGGGCGGTGGGGCCCACACGAACCCTACCCCTTCATATTCCCTAACTCCTTCAACTCACCCTTAAAGTTGATAACTTATGTTAATTAATTAGGTGAGTTTAATTGGAGAGGGTTAATACAACTTTTAAATTTCAACTTATGTTATGTTAATAAAATAAGGGAAATTCTTTTTTTTTGGAACTTGTTGCATTGGGAGGATTTGGGAGAAAAATGAAAATCTATTGATGTTTTCTTCCCCATCGAAGAATGCGATGAATGCGAAGAAAGCCGGATCCTCGGAGATCGACGACGCGATGCTGACGAATAATTTCTCCGCGACACGACTCTCTCCTTCTGCGACGTCTACTTCCGCGACGGTAATTTCCATGACGAACCCTCGCTCAATGAATTCGATGAGGTAGGGGTTTTGGTTTAATTAATCTTTGTGATTTATACCCTTGTATTATGTTTAAAATTTGTCGGAAGCCTTTTTTTAAACCGCTAATGCGGTGGGTGCGGACCAACGTACAAGCCCGAACCCACTGTCTCTTCGTTCTTGGTGTGCGGTTTGGCAGGCGACGATGAAGCAGGTCACACATGAGTTGTGAGGTTCTCGCAGTGAAAGAAGGGTCCCAGGAGGGCCGTTGGCCAACATGGAAAGAAAATACGACCACTGGAGCTCATTCGGTGGTCCGCGGAGCATTCCACCGGCGGCCGGTACCGGTCGGCCTCCAGGAGGCGGCGGCGCCCTGCGGGCCGTAGGGAAGGGCCGTTGCGACTTAAGCCACGACGGCAAGATGTAGGTCTCGCGACCGTGTGGGACCAAGGGAGGTGGGATGCGGCACTCAGCCGCATCCATTGACAAGAAGTGCCCCCCCCCCTTGTGGTCGCGGTTACCTGCTGGCGGGGGCCAACATGCCACCCCGCACTGCTCAGCCGAAACGGACGAGCCGCCCGACCAGACCGCCAGGCCGGGCCGCGCCCAGGCCGGGCCAGGCCGCGCCAGTCGGGCCGATCCATGCCAGTCGGGCCGGGCTGCGCCTATTGGGCCGGGCCGGGCTGCACCCAAGTGGTCCAGACCCGGGTCGGGCGACCTAGGGGGTCTCGGGCCGGGTCGGCCCGGGCCCAACACCCCCACTTCCGAATCCCTTTCGGTCTTTTGCCCATAACATGGTCTAAGGACCTCCGATCGACGCACTGTCAGTTGCGTAGAGATCCTTGGATCGAGATGGTCGTTTAGGTATACTACACTCATGATTTCAGAGTACATTGAGTTCTTCTGGGTTGGTTCGTACAAGAAACCAACTGGGCCCTCGGAGCGGAAACACTTATAACATGAGCTCCGGACATCCGATTGACGTGAAGTCGACTTTGTTGGATTTCTATCAGTGATATGTACCTTTTTTCTTACTCCGCTCAAGGTTTCCATGTGGTGGTAGAATATTTGGGTTGGTTTTGACATAAAAATCAACCGGGCCCCTGGAACGAAAAAGCGAATAACTCTCAGATCGGGCGTCCGATTGACGCGCCGTCTGTGACGTTGAGTTCCTGTTGACGATATGGAACTTTTGGATACATCATCTTCGGAATACGTGTCAGTTGATGTATCAGCCCCTCGGCTCATGGAGCGGACCCTCCCGAACAAGCTTGCTATGTGCGGGAACCCTAGAGCTGGCTGCGACTGTGACAACGATGACGACTGTGCAGAAATCCTCCGTGGATTCTACGGCGACGACTATAGCACTCAGAGATCCTATGTGGATCAGTGATACCGATCCTGTGTGGGTTAGATCCTATGTGGGTCATTGTGGGGGTTAGTTACCTATCGATCCTTTATGGGTCATTGCGGGGGTTAGTAACAATCGATCATGTGTGGGTCTGACGACTTAGATGAATCAGTGGCTACATATAATAATCTCTATCGTATTACGAAGAAGTATACATGTGTGAGCTGAATCTTGACTTTCAATCCTTATCTTCGATAAGTTTGACTTGATATACTGTGTGGATTATGTTTTGCTTTATTGTGTGGATTGGGTGGTGTTTTACTGTGTGGACTGGGTTGTACTTGAGTTCGGAGGTTGGAGCCGAACAAGAATTGATGACTTAGGTATATGTATGGGCATATACCTAAGTAGAGTGGGATGTTATTTCGTTATTGTATCTTTCCTTTGTGGATTATCCTTTGTGGATTCTGGGAGACCTACGGGGTCTCGGGGACCCTACAGAGTATCTTATACTCACCCCTACACAGGTTATACCCGCAATACGTTGTGTTGGTTGCAGACGACGGACATCCCTGACCGTGGCTGAGGCCTGCAGAGCAGGACGGTAACTGGAGGTGGACCGCTGGGCGGGACGTGCTCACAGCGGACAGTTGGATCCGAGCAGCTATGGAGACTATCTGTACCCACCCTTCTGGTGGGACTTCCAGTGGACGGCTCGACATTGGGGATTTTATTTCAGTTGTTGTTTCCCCTTTCCAGTCGTACATTACTTTCAGTTTGGGTTTGTATTCTGGCCAACTTACTTTTCCGCACATACTGTTGTACCCAGTTTTTACATAGTGTTTACTTCTGATTGCTTGCTCTGAGGTGTTTCTTTACTTTACAAAGGAAATGCCTTCCCTTTTTACCGGGAACTACGCCTTGGTGCTAGTTGGCAGCCCATGGCCTAAGGAAGGCAGGCTTAGGGTAGTCACGGCATGGGCCCCGAGGAAGGGTTGTGACAAATTCGTGTCAGATGGAGGTCTGGTTCTACCGCAGAACTTCGGACTCTGATCTTTTTCTATGTGAAGCAATAGTGTGAAGAGTACTGAGTGTGGTTATCAGTCCAGGGAGTCCAGTGTTGGTGCGGCGGCCGACGTATCCTTACACCAGGGCCCTGACTTCTGATTTCCGACTTAATGCATGAAAACATTGATTGCTTGTGTGTTTCAGATTATCATTGTGATTACTTTATGTTAGATCACCAGGTGTACTGTTTGACTGTGGCGCACCTGTTTCTTTTCAGGATGGCCCCACGATGGCATCCAGCAAGGGTTCTGAGAGTTGTGCATGACGACAGCCCACCGAGCGATGAGGCCTCGGTACATGGCCCTTTGACAGCAGAGGCGCCGGTGGTGCCTCTACCCACCGAGCCACCGATGCAACCAGCCCCATCCGCTGATGATGCATGTAGCCTTAGTGCACTGCATGAGTTTCAGCGTCAGCGACCGCCCAGGTTCCGCGGGGAGACAGACCCTCAGGAAGACGAGGATTGGCTGGAGGTAGTTGTACGAGTTTTTAGGTTAGTGAGGACACCAACGAACCTCATGGCAATCCTCGCAGCGAGCCTCCTGCACGCGGCAGTAGGCAGATGGTGGAACTTGATGCTCAAGGTGCACGACGATGCATCTCTCCTCTAGACAGACTTTTAGAGCCTCTTCCACTCAGTGTTCGTCCCGGCCACCCTCCACGTGATGCGCATCCAAGAGCTTCTACAACTGCAGCAGGGAAGCTTGACGGTCACCCAGTACTCGGCGAGATTTATAGATCACTCACGTTATTCGACAAACATGGTACGAGACCCATTCTTCTGATCCCGAACATTCGAATAGGATTGAGGCAGGATATCAGGGCATCACTGATCTCCCATAGCATTGCGACTCAGGCAGGGGTACTGGAGCGGGCCCTTCTCATCAAGATCTTCCTTACTTAGAATATATTATCAGCGAGACCTACATCAGGTTGGCACGTAGCAGAGTCTTCTGCAGCAGGCAGTCACCGGATGACTCTTGGGTCCAAGCAGACCAAACCCTCAGGCAGACGACCTCAGGACACTAGTAGAGGCAGAGGGTCGACCATGGCGGTCCGCAGGGAGCAGGCGGACAAGGCAGAGGAGCTGGATGAGCAGCAGGTGGTTTGCGACACATTGAGGCTCTACCACCACCACCAGCAGGAGGTCAACCCCGACCACAGGGAGTTGGAGGGCATAGACAGGCACAGCTTCAGGCAGCGGAGGCCTATGACCACGGCGCGCTCGAGATGATTCTAGGTACTATCTGTGTCTATTCCACCAATTTTTCAGTTCGTATAGACACTGGAGCCAGTCATTATTTCATTATCGCTGCCCTTGTTCGGATCTCGGAGATTCCGACGGAGCTGTTCGCTCGATCCTTAGGCTAGAGACTCCTACGGGTGAAAACTCGACGATTACACACTAGTGCTGACAGTGTGAGCTTACTCTAGGAGGCGCGAAATTCAGCTGGGATCTTCTTGTAGCGGCGTCGAGGCCTTACGACGTCATCTTGGGCATGTATTTGTTATCTACAGTCCATGCTCAGATTGACTGTATTAGGCACAAGGTACGATGTGTACGCTCCGACAGAAGCAGGTTCACCTTCACCGGCATGAAGGGAGCCTTTGCAGCACAGGATGGACTCACGTAGAGGATAGGAGAGCCCATCACTCATCAGTTGGCTAGCCTCATCCTAGGAGCAGTTGACATGCAGACTCCTAGTTTACCTATAGTGGTGGATCAGTATGTAGACGTTTTTTCTGATTGCGTTCCCGGACTACCTCCTCGCAGAGAGGTCGACTTTTATATTGAACTTTACCCCAGGACAACCCCGATATCCACTCCATCATATCGGATGGCACCCACCGAGCTTCGAGAGCTACAGGTACAGCTGGAGGACATACAGGGCAAGGGATTCATCTGACCCAGTGTTTCACCCTGGGCTTCCCCGATATTGTTCTCCAAGAAGGCGGATGGAAGCCTGTGACTTTTTGTTGACTATCATTGCCTGAACCAAGTGACAATGAGGAATAAGTATCGATTACCGAGGATTGACTATCTCTTCAATCAGCTTAAGGGTGAAAGGAGGTTCTCGAAGATAGACCTCATGTCATGCTATCACCAGCTCAAAGTTCGGGATGAGGACGTGGAGAAGACAGCCTTCAGGTGCCGGTATGGCCACTATGAGTTCTTGTTTATTCCATTCGGCATAACCAATGCTCCAGAAGTGTTCATGGACCTCATGAACAAGATCTTTCAGCCATACCTCGATCTATTTGTCGTGGTCTTCATCGACGACATTTTGATATACTTGACGACTGAGGAGGAGCACGCTTACCACTTGCGGGTTGTACTAGACACACTCCGAGATCACCAGCTTTATGGAAATCTCTCGAAGTGTCAGTTATGGATACGTGAGGTCAAATTCTTCGGACACGTCATCTCTGAGGTAGGATTTTCAGTAGATCCTGCGAAAATCAAGGCAGTGCTAGCTTGTGAGCCACCCAGGAGCGTAACAAAGGTGAAGAGTTTCTTGGGACTAGCTGGATACTATCGGAGATTTGTTCCAGACATCTCTAGAGTTGCGGAACCACTCTCAGCTTTGACGAAGAAGGGTAAACCTTTTTGTGGTCAGAAGGATGTCAGCAGAGCTTCCGGGAGCTGAGACAGAGATTGACCAGCACGCCTATCTTGAGGTTTCTAGAGGAGGGAGTAGGGTACGTAGTTTACTGCGACACATCAGGGGTCGGACTCGTATGTGTCTTGATATAGGAGCGGGATGTTATCGCCTATGGATCACGTCAGTTGAGGAAGAATGATAAGAACTACTCTAACCATGACCTGGAGTTAACAATAGTGGTCTTCGCTCTGAAGATGCGGCGAAACAATCTTATTGGAAAGCACTTTACAGTCTATTCAGATCACCCGAGTCTCGAGGACATCTTCTCATAGAAGGACATGAACCTGAGACAATGGCGATGGATCGAGTTCCTCCAGGATTATTACTTTGAGATATTATATACTCCTGGAGAGGGGAACGTAGTGGCCGATGCCCTCAGCAGGAGGACGGGCATTCAGCTACTTGGGGAGGCGACAGAGAAGCTAGCCGCTATGAAGATATCCTACGTGGACAGCAATAGAGCAACCTTTCTTCATCCACTCATAGTCACTCCTCCACTATTTAAGCGGGTCAGAGAGGCACAGTGTGGGGACGCC